>RJWT010016380.1:0-19884 GCA_004365215.1 Cuniculus paca | reverse complement strand
TCTCCTACTTCTTCTTCTTCCTCTAGGCAGGGTCTCACTGCACAGATCATATTGTTCTTGAGCTCACTTCGTAGCCCATGCTGGCCTCAAACTTGCAACAATTCTGCCTCAGTCTCCAGAGTGCTGGGATTACAGGCTACACCACCATGCCTGGCCTTTATTATTTCTTCTTATGGAAACCATTTTCTGAGGCATGGCAACAGCCATATCTTAAGGGAGATTTATTTATTTGAGCCATTTTCCTTCATTGATCTAGGAATGCACAAACTCATATTTAATGCCAGTGAATTTGTCGAAGCTAACCCCTGCCCCTCCTCAGAAAATTCTCTAATGCTGCCATAGCCACATTCTGAGTTGCTAAGCAGCCAAGAAAAATCACTCTGTTCTCTGGAGATCAGTTTGAAGAAAGCTGGGTCCTCAGCGACCGTTTGAAAGTTACACAACATGCGACCAAACTTCATAAGTCTCCAAATCTGCTTTAGGTCAAAGATCAAATAAAGCAATGAGGCTGAGAAGGCACATAAGCATCACAAGAAAACTTCCATTCTTGTGAAGGGGAGAAAGAACATTCCCTTGGCATGATGCAGATTTCTGATAACATGTTATTCTTAAAAATGAAGGAATAGAAAACTCCTACTTCCACCTATGAATGAGTAGCTTGTATCAGACTAACTCTCTCAAATATACAATCATAAAGGCAGAACAAAATAATTTCCCCAAGTAAAATAGCTATAAAAACAACTGAGAGTAAATAAAGAGTCCAATTTAATGGAGCTGAAATCCTGGAGAGAAATAAAATACTGAGGTGAGCCAGATAGCTGCTGTTACTGTTTTCCTCAGAGAATTTTCTGAGGCTTAGAGACCAGATAAATAAATAAGATGACCCAGGCCTGCAAGAGTTTCCCTGGGCTGGGGAGGTAAAAAGCATAATTCATAGCTAAGCAATTAGAAGGACTGAGAGGCCAGCATCCTAAGGAAAAAAGCCCCACACTCACTGGGTAATTTCCCCTTGAGGTCTTTCTAAGATAACAAAAGCTGGAGTCTAAGACCTTCCAAAGAAAGAGGATCAGGTACTGGAAAATGGAGGAGAGGGAGAGGAAAGGGACAATGGACAAAATACAGCCTTCAAAGGCACACTCCAAAATGGCCTATTTTCCCTAACTAGCCCCACCTTCCAAAGTTTTTACCACCTACCATTAACCCATTGAGCTGTTGGTTGTAGGGTATGTCTCTCATCCATGTAATATTTGTCCTTCTCTGTCTTATGGTGGATCTTTATTTGGGTGTGGTATTTGGTGTTGTATCCAATTTGCACGGATCTGAGGATTCCAGTGGACAACTGTGTTAAGCCAGTGCATCATCATTGCAGGATTGACTCTTCCTCTGAGGGTTTCTTGACTTCTTGGCTCAAAATGTGCCTCATTGTTTCTAATTACTGCCATCCAGATAAGTGCAGTATCACTTATGTCCTGTCAGGCTCTAGATTTATGCATTGTTGAAAGCTGAGTAATGTTCATTGTCTTTAAAATAAGACTTACAGTTCCTTAAACCATTTCCATATAAAATGTATGCAGAGTTAAGTGCTAAAGGGTCTGTAGAGCACTGGAAAGAGTAACATGGAATTTTACTCTAGGACCAGGTCCTAATATAGGCAAATGTGAAGTAGGCAAGTTGAGGGGAGACGCATTTCAGGTACTGTCAAATGTAGTCTGGTTTCATCTGATGCTGACTCCTGTCGTGGGGATCATCTCTTTTTAGGACATGCGTGTGGCTTTCTTGCAGTATACCAGCCTTCAGAAGCAAAGAAGCAAGTGTCCTTTTCACCCTGTAATCAGCACTGGTCCCTAACCTAAGACCTAAGATCTCTTCCTAGAGAAGCAGTGATATTTTTCACAGTTTGTCCCAAGTTTCATGGCTAGCACCTCCTGCCACCAATAATCTCAGAAATGCAAGGACTCCAGGCTTTTGGGGCAAAGGTAGAGGAAATTGGAGAAGAAGAAGAAGAATATGACTGTGTGGGTGTGTGTGTGTGTGTATGTATGCTAAACATCAAACCCAGGGCCTCAGGGATGCTAGGCAAGTGTTCTACCACTGAGTTATACCCCCTGAAAGTTAAAGTGGCTCCTTATGCCACCAACTTCAAATTATAACTCTTAGTCTACATACCTAGTAAAGAAAAAAATATAATTTCAATTTTACTTTCATTGAAGACTAATTATATCAAGCTAAACAGGCTCCTTTAAACAATTATTCCCCTTTACATTGTGGTTAATTAAATTCCCTCAATATGTTAAACTTCAGTTATATATTAAATATATTCAATTTCCCTTTAAGCTGTTTAAAATGACTCTCCTCAGTAACAAAGCTATTCTGACTATTCAAAGAACAGTAATGAATCTAATAAGCGAAACCTATAAATAATTATGAATCTGTTTGTAAATTAAATCAAATTTTGAACTTAACTTAAAATCACATCTAAAATCAGTTACTTGGTTACATATTTTAAGTGGAATCACAAGACTTGGCTGTCTTTGGTCTAATGTGTTCAATACTCTTAGTACAAACACATTAAATCCAAGTAAACCCAGATTGTCTCAATGATTGATCTCAAATGTCTTGAACTTCATGCAAATGCACAAATACTATGATTTGTTTTCCATCAGCATCTCCATATTTAATTCTAAACTCTTATACGGTTAGAAAAACAGTTCACCCATTGAGAGAAAAATTTAATCACCACCCTCAAACCTGGATTGTCTTCTCAAGGTGTCCAAAATACTTATGAGTCAGACAGTTGAGTCCCAGTGAAGACTCCGTTTCTGAACCCACATTTGTCCCAGGTCATCCTATCCACAACAGTAATGGGCTGGCCCAGACACATATCAAGTATTTTCAACAAAGATGTAAAGAGTACACAATGTGAAAAGAGTCTCTTCAATTAATATTGTTGGGAAAACCAGATAGATACATGCAAGAAAGAAAGAAAGAAAGAAAGAAAGAAAGAAAGAAAGAAAGAAAGAAAGAAAGAAAGAGAAAGGAAATAAAAAAGAACTTAGAACCAGATCTGGGGCAGAGAGGACTGGGGAGATGCTTGTCAAAGAAAATTTGAGTTATAAAAGAAATAAATTTGAGAGATGAATCGTACATCATGGTGACTACTGATAATAATGACATATTCTATATTTGAAAATTGCTAGGGCTCACAAACGCTAGCAAATTTTACCTGTTCTTACCAGGAAATCATCAGTAGATTAACTGACTCATGAGATCATAATTTGATAGAATGATTCGAGGTGATGAAAAAGGAAGCAGGGACTAGTTGGAGGGAATGCTGTCACTTTGGGAATATTCCAGGTCCCTTCCTGTCAGGTTACTCGATTAGTTCTCTGCCTCCCAGTTGCCACGAAGTGAGCAGCTCTGCTCTGCCAGGCCCTTCCACTATCTTTCTGCCTCACCACAGGCCCAGAAACAAGGGAGGCAGCTGATCATAGACTAAAACCTCAGAAACTGTGAAATGAAACAAAATTTTCCTCCTCTAAATTGTTTCTCACTCTGTAACAGTGATGAAAATTTGACTAATATAGAGGCCATGTGGGTAAACACTTGACCCAGGCATGTACTTGGTAAATGTTAGCTAGTACTGTCTACAGTACATGCGTGTTTGATTCTAGGTATATGTCTTAGTCAGCTCAACTGCCATAACAAAATACCATAGATTGGGTGACTTAATCAACAGAAATCTCTTTATCACATTTCTGGAGGCTGAAAGTCTGATATCATGGTGGCAGCCTTGTTGATTTCTGGTAAGAGGTCACGTCCTAGCTTGCAGACAGCTACCTTCTTGCTGTGTCTTCCCGTAGGGGAGAGAACATGCATGAATCTCTTGTGGCTTCTCTTACAAGAGCACTAATTCCTTGATAAGTACCCTCCACACACACACTATAAACTCAGCTTACTCTAATCACCTTCCTCAGGCCCTGATTCCAAATGTCACCACAGTGGAGGTTAGGACTTCAACATGTAAATTTGAGGACAGCACAAACATTCATTCTATAATAGTATGTTTCTCCAGGTTCTAGTGAGTTTGATTTTTTTTCAGTATTTCTTGAAAATAAATTCTTAATATGCATATCCAGGCCTTAAGGAAGCACAAATCACCATTGCCACAACTGTATATGAGGTACTTTCTCTCTTTTCTTTTTTGATAGTGCTGAAGATGGAACCCAGTGCCTTACAAATGCCAGGCTAGTGCTCTACCACTTAGCTATGTCTCTAACCCTGCATTATCTCTTTTTAAGGAGTAGAATGTTCCTTCATCGAGCAAGGTGGCCCCTATCCACTTCTTCCATCATCTGATCATCATCTTTTCTGCCTTTCTCTACTACTAAAAGTTCTGATAGTGTCCTTATTCATTGATTTCTGCTAGGATTTGGCTAATGGGAGGTGGTGGGAGGGTAGGAGGCAGAGCATTTTTTCCCCTTCCCTTTTATCCTTCCTTCACTCATTCTGGGGGTGGTGATATCTTTCCATGACCACACCTGCCCAGGATCACTTTTTGCATGGTTCAGAGAAATCATTGGACTTCAAGATATTGAACTTCACCCTACTGGTTTCTCTTTGGGTCAGAGTTAGTAACAGTTTCCCACTATGGCTTTTCTTTGGATGCCCAACCTGAACTCTGCCAAATCTTTGTATAGAGTCCCTCATTAAAGAGATTTCTGTTGAAGCAGCAGAGGGGTTTTCCATTTTCTACTAGAGCCTTGCATGCTAGATGTAATTATAATAAATTTAAATATTTTCCCATGTAAACTACTTCTTCCTGCTACTCATGCCTTTGGTTTAAAAAAATATTTTCCTTCATTAAAAAAGAAATTCTGGTGACTTTCCAGCTGGCACATATGGATTTTGCAAGGTCACGATGATAATTGCCTTAAGGGAAATAGTCATTCTTAGTGTTACATAGAAGCAAGACTGAGAGAAATTCAGTAAAAGAAATGCATTTCTTGCTCATGGCTTGATGTATGAAGAAATAGGAAAAATACTAAGTTAAAAATAGTCAGCACAGGAGTTGGCAGAATCAAGCTATTGGAGGATCATTTTGTTATTGCTCACTTGCCTTCTCATTGCTCTGAAGACAAAGTACTAAGTTATCTTGTCTATCAGACTCCAACACTTATCCCTTAGCCAATATTTGAGAACTACCATGAGACATATTCTCATCCCTCCTGCAATCTTGCAAATAAGAAAAATAAAATTACTCTCCAAGAGTTACATCTTAAATCACTTGAATTGGATCCTAACAGAGAAATAAAAAGTGTCTTTAAACCATAAAGGCCCCTCAAACTGTGTTGGGCTTAACTTTGGCTGTACTGAGTATGTCAAATAATCTAAAACAAGATGTGTCAGAAGAAACCAGCAAATGTTAATCAGCAAAGCTGACTTCAGTGAAACTCTAGGAATTACCTTGTGGAGGAGAAAACTTGAAGAGCTTGGAAAGATCTGATATCCTTACTGTAAGTCAAACACCTCAGCTTATCTCAGCCTGATACCATTAAATAATCAATTCTTCTAATTCCCTGTGCTTACTAAGAAACATTTTTAGAATAATGATTTTCTTACTTTAAAAGCAATACATGTTTATAATGGTAACAGCAGAAAATATGGGTGAACTCTAAGGATGCCATTAATGCCTTGATATATTTTCTTCTATGCAATTTCTGACACGTAAATATGCAGACATAGTTATGAATGAAAATAGAATTGTTTAATCATTACTGAGATGTTTTTCAATATGCTGTTCATACAATAATGAATAAAGAACATCTCTGTGAGTCAACAAATATACCTCTAATACAATAGGCAGATAGATTTTTTTGTATGTGAAGCAATGTTATAATTTATTTAACCAAAGTTCTAATATTGCACATTTCTGCCCTTTCCATAATTTTGCAATTATCACCATCACTGTGGTAGACATCCTTGTAGCAGATCTTTGCACCTCATTATCATTTCTTTGCATATATTTCTCAGGGTATGTACACATCACAATTTTTGTTACATTTTGGAAGACACTATTATAATTCTTCCAATGTTTGCCAATTTTAATAGGTGATTATGCTACCATTTTAGTTTGTATTTTTCTGGTTACTAATGGAGCTGAAAATTTTAATGAACTTTTTGGACATTTGAGTTGTTTATTTTTATCTTCCTACTCATCTCTTGCACATTTTAAAAGCTGGAATATCTATCTCCATCTTATTCACTTACAGAACACTTTTATTAATAGGGATATTAGCTTTGTGATCTATACTGCAAATGTTTTCCTATTATTTGCCTTTTAGTACAATGCAGTTTTTTGTTTTAACTTTAGAATCAATTAGTAATGAATTTGACTTCAAGTAACAGGAAGCCTAACTTCTGCTTACTTAGCTTCAAATAACAGTAAACAAAGTGGAAATATTATCTCATATAACAAGCATCTCATAGAGAGGCAGTTGCTGGAACTGATGGAGATAGATGATGACCTGGGAGTTCATATACTTGCCCTCTCTTGATCTTCTTCTGCTTTTCACTTTATGGTCACTGAAAGGCTGTTGAAGCACTATCCATTAGGTTTGTGCTCCAGGCAGAAATAAGAGACAATACCAGTTGACTCCTACTTATGTCCTATTGGCCAGATCTGGACACAAATTGCTCCCAACAGTAAGGGAGAGGCAGACAAAGATGAAGGATAGAGTGGATTAAGTGAGTAAAGTCTATCTGCTATAGAGCAGTTTGAAGATTATATGTGGTCACATTGGTCTATATCAGTGATGGTGAGACTTTAAGAGCTCTCAGTGATACAAAGAGTTTGCTGTGGCATGTGTGATGTAAGTTCACCACCACTGATCTATATGTACTTCTTTGGTTTCAGTCTTAGAAACTTCTTCCCCAACTTAACAGTGTATTTCAGTACATATTTATCTATATTTTCTTCCGTTACTTTTATGGCTTCATGGTATCATGAATTAGAAATAAAATTTTCCCCCCTGGATATTTGTCCAGCAGTATCCAAACAGTTGTGGAACTTTCTCCACTAATTTGAAATATCCTAGTTATTCACTGAGGTACTAGATACATTACTTTCCTGTTCTCATTTTCTATTCTAGTACTTTGATTTTTGATTCATATAATTTATTGTGCACTTTAACATTTCAGGCCATGTGTCCTCCAAATATTGCATTCTCTAAAATGTCTTACTCTTTTTTGAATGTTTATTATTCAGATGAATTTTGAAACATTCTGTCAAGTCTTAAAGATGATTGTATTTGAATTTTAACAGGAATTGCATTCAATTGATCAGTTATGGAAGAAGAATTGACATCCCGCACAGTGAAGTCTTTTCACCAAAGACTTGCTGTAGTCAAGTGTCCTAGAATGTGGCAGTTATGTTTCGTGATCATCACAGAGTAGGATCTTTTTCCCCTTTGCATTGTATTTTAATGAGTTAAAGAAAATATAGAGAGAATGTAAAGATTTGTATAAGATATATTTCATAGTTGGCCACTTTCATGGACCCCCAATTCATCCTAAATTTTTTTCTTTCTCATTATTTATCTAATCTGTCAGAGTTTCAAAAAGGGGACATCACAGGCAACTTTCTGTTACCATTTCCCATTATGGTTCTTGTAACATACTCTTCATTACGCTGTATTAAATTATCACCAGACTCACGGGGCTGACTAATGAGATTCTTTCTGTTTGTTTTTTATTGTTGTTTTAAAATTTTTCACTAGTACATGTTTGCAGTACTTAATGATTACATTCATTGTGGGGAGTTGTTACCTGTACAGAACACATCTTAATTCTTTTTATGACTCATTCTCACTCTCTCCCCTCCCTCCATTTCTTGGTTCTCTTTCTATTGAAAAAGAGATTTTTTTCCCCCTGAGTCTGCTAGCAGTGCTTTGCTAACAACACCAGGTTTTAGAGACAGTGAAGCAGAATGGGCCCATGCAGTGTGAGGGAAGCTATCTTAGAAGTTCTCAACTGTCACTTGGAGCAGCAATTTCTTCTCTATCTCCTTGAATAAATAATAATCCAGCTTTTGCTCTGAAAGTCCATGTGATAAGAAACAGTGTAATGCAAAGTACCTAATTCCATTTTGGGTACATTTCAAATCTTCAGAATGTTCTTATTTATGAAACAAAATCTACTCCACTTCTTTCTATGTCTCTTGGAAGATCCTGTCCATCTCTTTAGCATCAATCCTCCAGTTCTTTTTTCTCTGGCCTCAATGTGGTTTTTTTTCTCAACTATTTCTTCTTAGATAATATGCCTAACACTTCCCATTTGCATACTCAATCACCTTTTCTCTACCAACCTGCTCTCTGAGGACATCTCCTCAAGGGTGGTACCAGAAGTGATAGGCCTGAGCAGGAGAGATCTTCCAGAGGCAAGTGCACAATCATCTTGCTGCTTTAGCATTATTGCCCACTCAGTTGTGCATGTCTTTATCACAGAAGTGCTGTAGGCCAAACTGCTTTCTTCCTGCACTTGTATATTTTCTAGAAACTTGATGTTTCCCTGTTGAAGTTCATTTTATTTGTTTCTGATTTTTATTCTAGACTATCTAGCTAAGCCAGTTTGAAAATTTTTTCTCATTCATTACATTACATTCATTACATAACTAACCTTTCTTATTTTGTGCCTTCTGTTAAAGGTAACAAGTGTGCCTTCTAGCTCTAGGTACCAGTTACCTAGAAACATGTTGGTATAACCATGACCTCACACATCTTCCGGGTGATGCATAAGTCACTCTTTGGACTTGGATGCTCATCCAACTTCAGATTAACCCAGCCTATTGATAATACAATGAAAGGGAGTACTTTGTGGACAGCCTACTGGAGTACATGTGTTGGTACTGCCCAGAGTACTGCTTGACCAGGTGTGTGGCCATTTGTGGGTGCAACCATTACTTGCAGCAGGGCATACAGGGAAAAGCCAGGATCTGGAATAAGATCTAATTCCTGGCATTGCATGTGCAATGGGCTAGAACATGGCTGGAGTGTCAGAACTAACCACAAGCAATATTAAGAAGCATAGCCAGGCCCAGAACTCTTGGCCGCTTGTGGCTTTGGCTTCTAATGTGTGTGAATGGGAAAACAGATGGCACCTGTTGGTATGTCCACAGCCTGCAGGTGTTTTATGACCTACTCATATAAAGTAATTTACATGAGAAAGGAGTGTGTTTCCCCAACACCACCAAAGATTCCAGGAAGGCTGATGCTCTAGTGAGGTTGGCAGCCAGAGAAAGTGAATCTGAGTAGGAGAAAGTAGGACAGTTGTAGGAGCATTAGGAGTCAGAACATCCGACTGACTTGCAAGAGACAAGAAGAGTCAAGACATTATATGCTGCAGATCAAGTGGATCTGCAACAACGCAGTTCTCACTGGGTGAAGTTGTTAGGTTACAGATGACTTTCTTGGGTCTGGTGGTCACTTTGCCAATCTGCTTTGGCCAGGGTAAGTGGATCATGTGACACAAGACAAATCTCTGCAAGTGGAAGTGCCGACACCATTTTTCTCAGAAGCCGAGGATGCGGTTGGCATATACATCCTCACATCACATCACAGATCTCTCCACTACTTTCCCCACAACCATAACGCGCCGAGCCACCCATTTACTATGAGAGAAGTTGTGTGTAAGGTAAAATGTGCTCTAGAGTCAGGAGTCATGGTGAATCTACTGCTGAATCTGTAATTAAGAAAACTTGAGTGAAATCCTTCCTGGGCACAAGAGTATCAACTGCAGGATCCAAGGTCACTCTGATTTCCATAGTCACACAACTCCACAAAAGTCAACCAAATAAGGATAAACACAAAGCAGGGCTTGAAATAGTACATCTAAATCTACCGTACATCCATCTATTTTGGTTTCTCAAGTCTACCAATTCAGAATGTGCTTTGGATACTGCATTTTTCTTCCTAATTGATTGGAATGAAGTAGATTATTCATGACCATTTCACCCTTCCCGCCTCCACCCCAGCAAATAACTTCCTTTGTTCTTGCTTAGAATATGAAGACTAGCTCCAAGTTTGATATAGGAACATGAAACATGATGGCTTAAGTAGAAGGAAAGTTCTGTGCCATTTGTGAAGTCCGATCTTTACCTTTCTGCTTCAGACAAACACCAGAGTGGAGACATTGCTGAAGTTTAGGTCTGACCATGAGCTGCAGAAGGAGGGGAAGATTTACTCTCTGTCTTCTAAATGGAATGACCGTATTTCTCCAAACTTAACCAGAATCACAGCATTTGGGGACTGGGAAGAATCCTAGTGACCTAGTTTACTATTTTCTCAAAATACATTCTAACATGGATGTGCCCACAAGATACCCCTAAACAAAGACTTTTGTAGCCAAATTTCAGAATTGCTTTCTCCTGTTCCTTCCTCTAGAAGATACTGAGAAGCTCTGAGAAAAAAAAAATCTGTTATTTTGTTTGCCAAACTTATTTGATCACAAAATCTGTGTATATGTATGCATGTGTGTGTGTGTGTGTGTGTGTGTGTGTGTGTGTGTATGTTTTCAAGTAACAACAGCTTCTGGAACTGGCATGCCACAAGACATACTTGGAAAGAGTGTTCATCCTTCCCTCAGTTTACAGAGAAAGAAAATGCATACCATATTGAGAGTCATGGAACCAAGCCAATCCCTGTTACTGGCAGGGCTGGGACTAGACCCGGGTTTCCAGACAACTAGGGTCTTTTTAGATCACCTTGAAAAAGTCATCTGATGTATCCTCTGGCACATCATTTTCACTGTCTGGAATTTGAGGTTGCATTTATTTATAGTGCACTCAGCAACGAATCCATCAAATGCTTTGAATGTTTTTAAAAGGGCACTGGGCCCTGTACAGTTGACCTAAATAAAACACTATCATCTAGATGGCATGTAATTTACTGTAGAATGAAATATTTTATCAGGCTCTATAATAACATTCTAAGAGATTATTACTCGACAGGCAAAGTAAATCAAATGGTTCAAAACTCGGTAAAATGTTACTAAAATATAAGTACACTACCCAGTAGCAAGTAATCATAGACACTTCTCTGGTAGTGCAGAGTGGAATAGTTGAGCAGCCAATTATAAAAATGCATCTGAAGGTCATGTACATATTTTCTTCAAATAATGTAAATTTAAGTAGTTTGAGTATGCTGGCATTCTTTAGAAGCGACATTTTTCTGACTTACATGCTAAATTTGAAAGGTAGTTTGGATCTGTACAAATTTTAGTGGTCCTTTAACTATACAATTGGTCTAAGACTGCAGTTCAAAATCTTTCTCACTGTGTGTGTGTGTGTGTGTGTGTCTTAATACATTTGACATTTAAGATACCCCCAACAGTTAGGATACTTATGATGAGTTTCTAGCCTTTGAATACCAAGTTATCTTGTTTCCAAAGCCAATGTTAGCCCACAAAGCAATTTTTGTGCACCAGAAAATGTAACTCTTCCTCAGAGTAGCTGTAGTCCAGCACCAGAGCACAAGGTTTAGTGAGTAGAATGCAAGCTGGATTCCAGCATGTCCAAGAAAACCCTCACACAAACAAACAAGTAGTACAACTACAGGCAAATGTCCTGTCTCTTCCCTCCCTCTCTTGCATCTTCTACCCCATAAGAATAAACCAATCCCCCAGGAGACTTGCTCTTCATCCTGACTCAAATCAGCATACACTTATGGACATGGGCCTCTCCACAGGTCTTGGGAACTCAACATCAGAACTTTCTCCAAGTGTTCTAGGTCTGATAACTGGGTTCTTGACCAGGGCTTTATTTTTAGTTCCCTTGCTATTTTAACTGGGTTTGTGTCTTGCAATTACTAGTTACCATCTCTAGATCTTCAGTTCTGCCCAGAGTCTAGGACCTTGCTTGCCATGGATAAATCTCTTCGTGAAACTAGACTTCCTGCCTGAATTCTGAATTCTCTCTCCTGCCCCAGATTCTGTGACACCATGTTATCTGCTTAGGAATTCTACTTAATTGCAACACTAGACCATGTGGACTGAAACCTTCCCTGCCCACGACCCCCCCATCATGAGTTTTGTCCTCCAGGGCCTGTGTTATTGACCCGGACCTCAAATGCCAAGCCTACTTCTGGGAACTAGCCCTTTATCCGAGGTCCCTTCTGCCATTCAAGGCCAGACAGTCCAGGTTTAGCACATATGCAACCCAATCTTCTAAACCCTCTGTATCTCCAAGTGTAATCACAATTGCAGAAGTGCAAAAGAACAACTTGAAACGTTGCAGACTTTGTGAGCAAAAAAGGAATCATGCTTTATTTGTGAAGGTGGAAAGTAGAAGATATACATTTAGAATGACTATCAACCACAAGGCTGAAACAAAAAGATGGTTTGATGAAATTTTTACTTGCTTAAACAATCAGGGGTCATGGAACTGTAAGTTCTAATGAGCAAAGGACTGTGCCCCTTTACTTTACAAGAATAAATCAAGCACCTAATACCATAAGTGCTTGATAAATGCCTGCTATTTGAATGGAAAATTGATCTAAACAGAAAATTTGGTCAAGAAAAATTTTACTGATTTATGGGATCATTCATTTATCATACATATGGCAGAAGCTGTTTTTAAATCATTATATAGTTTACAATCTTTACTATATCTGATTAAGAAAGGATAATTAATAAAATAAAAACAAGCATTTAATGACAAAAGTGGTTGATCTAGCAGAATTTAATCATAAATGTGAGTGTAACATACCTGCTGTGTTTGATACTGTATATAGATGGAAATACGTTTTATCTTGGGAGAATGTTGAAAGGTTTTCTATTACTGGGATTCACACGAACATATGTCATCATATTTGATTCTCACAAGAGGCAGGAACATAGTTAAAGGAAATTTTGTAAGAAAATATCTATAGCTTTGAACTATAACAGCTTTCAAAAAGATTTCTGGATGATCTTTAACAGAAACAGTTCAGTTGATAGTATAGAAAGAGCTAAGAAAGATACACAAAGAAAAAATTGGAAAAAAAATTGAAAGGAAAAATTTTAATGGCAACTTCATTTACTCTGATAAGGCAGACATGCCTTTCAACCTGGAACAGCTACAAAATAGGATTCTAAAAGATAAGTAATGAGATACCAGAAGTGAGTAATGAGCCCCTAGCTCTCGAAGTCTAGTTTCAGCTCACTCAAGAAGAATTATTGCCACACTTACCGCTTATACTGCACTGTATTGATTGTAGTGGTGCACTTCACAGTAACTGTAGCTCTGGGGATCCAGCACAAACACAAGCAAGAAGCCAAGAGGCCGGATAGAAGCAAACTGGGGAAGGCGAATACCACGTGGGCTGTCTGGCGGCCCAGGCTTTCTCCTATGACGTAATGCTTCTTAATGATTTTTTTTTGCTTTCCAAGAATGTTGTTGCTGAGCATCATGTTGGAGAGTTTGATGAGTCTCCCCGGAAACCTACATAATATTTCTCTTTAAACTAGAAAGTCCATTTTTAAAAGTAATGTAATACATTTTTAAAATATTTTATTGTTTTCCTTCTTTCTTTATTTCTTCTCAAAAAAGTAACACATATCCTTTGTTAACTGTTTTCCAACATTATAGAAGTATGTTAAAAGGTTGCTTTTGTTAATGACAGGAAGCAGAAGAAATACAATAGAAAATTCACTCTCCACTGTTGGTGAGAGTGTAGACTGGTGCAGCCACTGTGGAAATCAGTCTGGAGGTTCCTCAAAAAGCTAGGATTGGAAGTCCCATTTGACCCAGCTATTCCGCTTCTGGGCATATTCCTAGAAGTGAAATCGTCATACCACAGTGATATATGTGTACCCATGTTTATAGCCGCACAATTTGTAACAGCCAAATCTTGGAAACAAATGCCATCACTTGAGGAATGGATAAAAAAGATGTGGTACTTTTATACAATGGAGTACTATTCAGCTATTAAGAAGGATCACATTGAGACTTTTATAGGTAAATGGATGCAACTCGAGACCATACTCATAAGTGAAATAAATCAAACTCACACGTGTAAACACCGTATCGTCTCCCTAGTGTAAGAAACTGAAAGGCTTAATAAGATACGAAATCCCTGATAAATATGGGGAAAGGATAAGAAACTTCTAAAGGATAAAACAATTCAGGGAAAAGGAGAAAAGAAGGAAGAGAAAAGAAAAGATATAAATTAGTACACTTAAGATAGATAAGATGATTGTACTACTAATTTTATTAGTTCTAAGAAAAAAAAGTTAACATTCATAGGACCAGACCTATTCTGTATGCTTATACCTGGAAAGCTGAGTGACTCTGGAAGACAACTATATGAAATAACAACCTTTAGTATCTTCCCATCACCTAGCTTAGAAAGCCTATATTGTTATTATTTTGGACTCTTTGTTACTGTTATTTATCTATCTTTATTGTTTTTTGTTTTTCTTGTGCTTTGTTCTGCTATTGTCTCTAGCACAGAAAGGATAGATGTACAAGTATACACTTATACATGCTTAGAACTACTCCTAAAGAGTTTACAAGAGCAGATTTTATTAAATATCAAAATATAAACAGCTACATTGAAGAAAATGAGACATTATGACAGCCATAGCTGATTTCATATCTTCAGGTTCTGAAGTCCATTAATGCTTTTATTCTTTGATTTGACTGGTTTAAGTCTGTTTTCTACTACTTGATTGTAATATGTGAGATGTATGATCAACTTTTTTGAAGAAAACAAAGGACATTAAGGTAGCCATTATTGATTTCTTATTGTCTGATTTGAAGGCCTTTAATGCTTTCACTCTTTTGTTTTAGCTGGTTTTATATTATTCTGTTTTGCTTGAGTTTATTGTGTGCGAATGTATGAACAACCAGTTCGAAGAAAACAAGAGACACAAGGGTAGCCATTGTTAATTCCCTGTTGTTACGTTTCGAAAACCTGTATTGCTTGCATTGTTGTGTTCTGATCTGCTTTGTTGTGTTTTACTGTTTTGTCTTGTTTTGTTTTTATTCTCTTTAGAATAAAAAAAAGAAAAGAAAAGAAAATTCACTTCCCCCTTCCCTCAAGGTAACTTCTGTTAGTGATTCAGAGTGACTCAGATCTTTCTTTCCATGTATGCATTTAACTAGGCAATAACTTTTAAAGACTTCACTATATTTTTGACAACTATCCTTTAGCAAGGAACAGTGAAAATAATTTAACCAACATACAACCTTTACCAAATTTTAAAAATAATTCAGCCTCATACTTTAAACATAGAGTAACTGAAGTTCTAAAGAAATGTTTCAAAAATTAACGGGGAAACAAAGCCCATCCATGTTTGAAACTAGCTAAAGCTAGGGCTATCAAAAATTCTGGGAACCATATTGTTAATAGATTTCTGGCTGTCAAAATTTGAAATGGAATCCACAGGGGCCAAAAAGTTTGAAATAAGAAAGTGGTCAGATGCATTGCTGGTATGGACATTCAGCTGACTCAGACAAACATCAAAATAGCAACAGCGTCTGCCTTGGATAAACGTGCTTTCCCAGCAGTCTCCTTTCTGCAGCAAGACATTTCTATTACATTTTCCTAAAAGGGAATCATGCTTGCATTGAAATGACAGTCCTGCTGGTATTGCATGGAGCATCAGACCCTTGTGACTTTCTAATCTTTGGTTTCCACACTTGGAAATGTTGTCTTGCTGTTTCATAACTAAAGTCCCTGTCTGGCAAAGAGACTGTGCTCTGAATGCATGCAAGTCACCTGTTTGGAGTTTGCACTGTGAACTCCCACAGAAACAAGTCTAAGTGGGCTTTCGAAATTCCTAAAGCCATCCAAGTTAATCAGATTGTTCTCGAAGTACCTAATTGTGTGCGCTGAGAAAATGTGAGACTTTGGGTAACACTGTCTTTTAAAAAGTGCTTTATTTCAGCATCTAACTTGGAATGTAGTCCTAATTTCAGGGCCAGGAACTCCTGTCCTTTGGGGTTTCACCGGCATCTCAGCCTCCGGAAATGCCATCTCCTGGGGTTTGGTGCAGAGTGAGCCACAGGGAAAACACTAAACCTGGTAAGGAACAGGGTTGCAGCCCTCACAAAAAATGTCCCTCTCCAAGGAGCTCTCAGTCCCTCCTATCTGTGGAGTGTATCCTACAAGGATCCTCAAAGTATACACTGCTTACCTAAGGCTCAAGAGTATCTATCTATTGGTTTGCTCTGATTTTTTTTCAGTTCTCTATACATTGGGGGAAATGAGCAGCTTTCAAGTAGAATTGAGGACAATGGTTCTTTACTTTTGGGAGTAAGAAGGAAGAGCATGGGAGCCACATCCTCCAGTATAAAAGCAGACAGTGTCCCAAAGGGTTTATAGTTGCTCTCAAAATGGGGACAGGCACTGGAGTAAGGATGCTGCAGCTTCCCTAGATTCTTTCAATTAGTACATGTTTGTGTCATATAATGATTACATTCATCATGGGAAGTTGGTAATTGTATGTAACACATCTTAATTCTTTTTGTATCTCCTTCCCTCCCTCCATCTCTTGGTCCCCTTTCCTTTTGCAAAAGACTATCTCACTGTTTCCTATTAGCTGTCTTTTATTTTTACCCACTTATTGGCTCTCTAAAGATTTATTATCTCTCTTATGTTCCTTTTAGTAGATAATAATATAATCCTTAAAAGTTTCTGTGCTGTTTTAGGGAGATGACAAAGAAGGAGGGCAAGAGCCTATACTTCTAGAAATGCAAGTTCTCAGGCCCTACTGAATCTAGGAATTGAGCCCAGAAATCTGTGTCTAATGAGCCTTTCCAGGGAGTCCAGTAATCAAGCTCAGATAGAAGACCACTGGCATGTGAGTAAAGAAGGGCCTGCTCTTAGATTCTGACTCTGCCCCTTAACAGCTTGTAAACTTGAGCAAGTTAGTCTTCCTGAGTTTGTGGAGATTAAATGGTATAATATATTTGAAGCACTTATTACAACGTCAGATTTTGTTAGCTTTTGATCACTATCTCACTATAACCCTGAGATAAATTGCGTGTGTGTGTGTGTGTGTGTGTGAGTGTGTGACTGGGGATTGAATCCAAGGTCTTTGCATTGAGTTATATCCCCAGATTTTTTTTTTAACTTTTTATTTTGAGACAGAGTCTTGCTAAGTTGCCAGATTTCCCAGGCTGGGCTTGAACTTGCTGTCCTCTTGCCTCAGCCTCCTAGAGTGCTGGGATAACTGGCATGTGCCACTGTGCCCACCCACTTATAAAGAGAAGAGGTTTATTTTGGCTCAGTTTTGGAGGTTCTGGTCCATAATCAATTGGCCCTGTTCTTTGAAGCCTAGTGGTAAGACAGCACAAAATGTAGGGAGCATGTGGTAGAGCAAAGCCACTTATATCACCAAAGAGACAAAGAGAGAGAAAAAGGGACCTGGATCCCATAACCCTTTGGAGGCACACCCTCAAGTACCCAAACATTTCCCACTAGCTCCTCCTCCAAAACATCTTAACCATTTTCCAATAGCAGAACTCTGGGGGCCAAGCCTTAGTCCATAGGTCTTTGGGTTGCATTCAACACCCAAACAATAGCAAGCACATACAGAAAACATCCAGTAAATATTAACAGTTATGGTCACTATTATCTGTGAGTGGAAATAAAAAGTGTAAGTCCTTATGAGTTCAGCAAATTAGCAGAGAATTTATCAGATTAAAGGGCCCTTTCAGATTCTGACATTGTGTTTCCAAGGAACTCAAAGGTCAAATACATTCTGCATGGTCTCATCCATGCAGAAACAGGGCAGTAGTTTTTGCTGCTTATCAACAGAACCCTCATGGAATTTTTAAACTTTACCCTTCCTTGGACCTTTAGAGCCATAATCTCTAGTGATAGAATCTGGACATCTATAATAATTTTTAAAATTTCCATAGACAATGCAGCAAAACAACTATTCAATTCAAAAGTGACAATAATTAAGGCAAACATTTATTATTTATCTTTGCCAGCCACTGTGTTAACTTCTTTATATGCATGGCTCCTTTAATTCTTGCAGCAACCCTACAAAGTAGGTACGGTCTGTTTCTTTATTTAAAAAATGAGGAAAACAGAGGTAGAGGTTAAATTACCCTAAGTTCATAAAGCTAAAAAGTGGACCTAGGTTTGAGCTACTATATGAGTTTGACGGATGCAAAACTTATGACATTCATTTTCTCATTCATCTGACAAGCATTTATTGTGCAGGACCAGCTAATATGCTGAGAGCTGGGGAATACAGAAATACAGAACCTCATCTCCCTCAGGAAGGCATGCCTTAGAGTGATCAGGAGACAAATAGGCAGACAGACCTTTTGCTTTGTTTTAAACAATGATGTCCTGTATCTCTGAGAGGTTGGAAAGACTTTTTACCGAATTTTAGCCTCCTCCTCTCAATGGTCATTGACTGAAGTCGTCACCAGCCTCCCAGACTCTGAGGGCCAGGCCTGCCTGCCATTTGCCAAATTTCCTCAGCAGCTGGGGGGCGATCTTGGAGCTTCTGACACCAAGTTCTTAAAGTGGGCTTCCACCCACCTTGCTCATTCGTCTTGCTAGTCTTCCACTCCCTTCCAGTCACACCGAGGGGAAGGAGCGTGTCCCCGCAGTGCTGACAGGGGGCGCTATTCCAGGACAAAGCCTCTAACCCCAAGCGACTACTGTTTTAAATTCCTCAGAAAAGTACAAAGACAGAGACTCGCTTTTTAGAACCTTGAGGTATTCGCGCAGGTCAAATCTTCGGACGCAGGGTAACGCTGATGAGGAACCTGAGCGCTAAGGTCTCAATCTAGGATCCTACTGGGTTCCTAGCTCAATATGCGACCCCTCACTGCCTCCTAGAGTCAGGAGTGGGTATTCTTTCAAGTAGACAAAACTGTTCAAGTCCGGCAATCATCATCATGGAGAAGGCGGGTAAATCCTCCCTGGGAGACCGCCTTAAAAGACACTGCCCCTGGCGCTAAACTGGGGTCGCTGCTGGGAGCCGCCTCACCCTCCCGGCCCTCGACTTCGGCGGAGAGATTTGCACACAGTGGCTGGACTGCGGACCGGTCTTCAGGTTGCACAAGGGCAGCCAGCCACGGAACGTTTCTCCTCCGCGTCGCTCTCGCTTCCACCCGGCCCCAGTTGATGCCGGACGCCGTAGTGGAGACTGAAACATGGAGACAGCAGGCTCTGGCCCTGGAGAGTCCTCCCCATCACCGGAGGCTCGGGGGTCCACGGACGACCGACTTTTCCTGGTTAAAGGTGTGGTATGGTGAGGCGCGGTGTCGGAGCGAGCTCACCCAGTGCCCGGGACTGCGTTGAGATGGCATTCCTAAACACAGCCGGCTCGGAGAGCCCTTCGAGCTGGTGGGGTCAGTGAAGCCTCCTGCCAGGTGCAGTCTCCCCTGGGCACCGGGACAGATCCAGCGATCTCCCCTCCCCTCCCGTGCGTGGTGTATTCCCCCAGCCTCTTTGCAGTTTCTTTCATGCTCTGGCTTTTCTAACTGTCACGATCTTTTCCTCTCCGGAAGAAACGTAAAGCCACTGTCCCAGGGGAGAGGAAAGGGAACCGGCGCCAGTTCTCCACAAGGGAGAACTGTGCCTCAGAGTGACTCCAGGAGCCAGCGGCCGTGAGGTCACGCTGGTTTCACAGTCGCTGTCACTTACCTTTGGCAAGAATTGTTTAGCCCTAATTTCCCGAATTTCAAAAGTAATTTTGAATGTAATGTAAAGTTTGTATAAGAGTTGTGTATGTCTTTGTAACTTATCCCTTCTCCCTCAAACTTGGCAGGTGGAATTTTCCTGGGTTCTGTTGCTGCAGCAGGGATGATAGCTGGATTTGTTACAACTTTATCACTGGCTAAAAAGAAAAGCCCTGAATGGTTCAATAAGGTTTGTAACA
>RJWT010016379.1:0-19895 GCA_004365215.1 Cuniculus paca | reverse complement strand
TGTCAACCTGAGAAGTTTAGCAGCTTAACTAAGGGACTCAGCGGGGACCCAGGATCCTTACTTTGTAAATATTCTCATTCTGTGCAAGAGGAGAGCACAAACATTTTGTGAGTGCTACATCTGCCCTGGGGGGCGGGGGGTGGTCTGCAAACAATATAAGGGAGGAAAAGAGGCTTACTCTCCCTCCTTTTACTCTGGCTGCTTTTGCTGGCTGCTGCCTTGAAGTGTTGCCCTGGTGCCAGGCCACGTTGCCTTGGAGCCAGCTGATTATGGACTGAACCCTCCACAAACAGTGAGCGAAATAAACCTTTCCTTCCTTCATTTTTGGTGTTAGATATTTTGTCCCAGCAATGAAAGAAAAGTAACTAAGACAGGAAGTATCAGTAAATGGATTTTTTATGTGGTTGTGTGAGGAGTGGTCTGTGGTCATCTTTTCAAAAATGATTTGCTCATTTCCTGGTACTTAGGTGACTCCAGGTTGCATTCAGTGAAATAGTGACTGTTTGCTGATTAAATGGTCTAAACTTTCTTACACTGGTGTTTTCCCAACAGCAGGTGCTTGTCTTCTAGTATTTCAATATGTAGTAGGTTTGTCCTACTTGCCACTTACACTTTTATCTTACACGTCTTCATTTCTTTGAACTTGAATCACATCTTCTCACAGAGTTTTTTCTTGACAGTCTTCACTTAAGTTTAATATTCACAACAATTTCTCTATCTCTTTAATTTTTCTAGTGCTGAGATGGAGAACACCTAGTATACTCCTCTGTGACCTTCAACCCCCAGCACAACTGGTCTACATCAAGAAACTTTTTTTTTTTTTACAATGAATCATCCTTTTAATGCCAAATTGTTGAGTCTATACTTTCAGGATGCTTTTGCTACTCTTACTGTAAGTCTTAATCTGTGTAACATGTTTGTGATCATATACCTATATACTTAGTTGTAGTATAGAATTTCTGAGGTCAGGTCTAACTATATATCTCTAAAAATGCTTCACCAAAATGTTGTCACTTGCTAATTGTTAGCTACACAAACAGATGGTGTTTTATTTTTTGTGCTCAGTCTCCCTTTAATGATATCCATCATTTATAAGATCCTCCATACATACATGCACACACATCTGTACTATTAATATTTACATAATACTTATATATATATTAGCACATTGGGCTCATAGCCATATCAAATAATATATTTACACTGCATTAACTTATTCCTATTTATACAAGCCTTCCTGCATTTGAAAAGCCTGCAGTTTGTTACTACTGGTTTCGATTGCAGTAACCAGTGCCTTCTGCAGTAGTTTCATGTTGTTGACTTAGCAGGGGTGGGGAGACAAGTTGCAGGAGTTCAGACCATTAAAGGGAAGGTAACATGTACCACAAATGTTATAGTCTATAGGTCAAACTCCAAGAAGTGGGGATAATTAGCATCTTTTTATCTGTTGACCATTCATTCCCCTGAAAGAACAATTTTCTTCCTTTGTAAAATTGTTACTCAGAATCATGTGCAATTTTGTTGAAGGAATCTTCAAGTGACTGATTGGAAGCTCATGATCCAGGA
The DNA here is from genome assembly GCA_004365215.1 of Cuniculus paca. Lineage (NCBI taxonomy): Eukaryota > Metazoa > Chordata > Mammalia > Rodentia > Cuniculidae > Cuniculus > Cuniculus paca. The sequence continues at coordinate 18,329 of RJWT010016379.1, read as the reverse complement.
TGGGTCAATTGCAATCCTTTCTTAAGGATTTTAAAGTCTGCAAAAAGATTGGGGGTGCGTGAGGTGAGTGGTCCAGTGTCCACTTGGAGGTGGCTCCACTTCTTGTCTGAAGGGCGTCTCTTCTGTTGCAGAGGCTCCATGAAAGAGATAAGGGCTCCAGGGAAGCCAGGATTCAGGACAGCACCAAGCCAAAACCAGGCTTCCATGTAGCATCAGATCTTCCCCTTCTCACACTGATCAGGCACCCAGAGGGGACAGATGGGTGTCCTGAAGAAAAGTGAGCAGGGGAAGGGGAAAGAGAAAGAAATGCATGACTATTCCCTTGCATTCTCCTGTACTTGTGGCAGTCTTTGATTGATCCCATGAGACAATGAATCATTGTAAAACTTTATACACTTCTGCAAGTATTTATCTGCATCTAGCCAGTTCCCTGTCTTATTGACTAATCCTCTGCTTTCCACGCAAGCTTCATGGAAACACACCCCTCTTTAAATTTTCATTTACATGGAACTCTGCCCATAACTTTAAAAAGCAAGCAATAGTATTTTTGAATGAAGATTTCAGTTAGTATTTATTGATTTAATCCACACTTACTAAGCTTATGCTTCGTAATTGGATACTAACTATATGCTTCTGAGAAAAGGGTCAGTTAGACACTCACTCAAGTCAAGAGGCTTAATATCTAGCACCATGGAAAAGGTAAATACTTGCCTAACCCCCAGTGCAAAGCATAGCACACAAGACATAGCATCAAATTACATTTAACCTTGTTCAGTAGAAAATACATCCTTTTCAGTTGAAGAGAATCATGAATGGCTTTATTTTTTCCTTCTAAAGCTTAGTTGACCCCATCAGGTTGGATTGACTCCTCTGTGTTCCAGATGCCCGATGTTTTAGGATATCTGCACACAGTCATTCCATGAGTTTTAAAGTGTTCACATCTCAGATGTAAAAAGCACTTTCAAGTTTCCAAATTTCAAGGTGGGGGGAGACTAAGGAAGAAACAACACTTGGTTATCTTTAAAAATGCAATATGATCCTTTGTAAATCAAACATGCCTTTAACATAATATTTCATTGTCATGAAGGTTTCAAAACACTTGGGAGAGTTCAAAGAAGTACTGTGATATCTCGATTAAAGAACTTCATTTGTTCTATGATTTTTGTGAAAGATGGCCACATTTGTGTGTGTGTGTGTGTGTGTGTGTGTGTGAAAGATGCCTGTGGTTAAGTTTGTCACCTGATGCAGACTTCTCAGACTTAAACAAAATTTTGCCAAAAGTTTCTGCTTGCAAACCAAATTGTTTGCATTTGTGAACTGAGGCAAACTTTTTTGTTTTTTGTAGACTTCAGTGAGTTTGATAGTATTACTATTCAGTTTAGGTATAAACAAACTTTCATAGAAGATACCTGGTAATGTCAAGTCAAGGCAAGTTGGTGAGGACCAATGCACTTAGTAAGGGTAGAAATAAGACTGACCAGCTTAGATCTGGAAGTCTTTTTGAGTGGAAAGGAGTCAGCAGGGACAGAAAACAATGGAGAAATGCAGGACAAAATGGTAGAAAGACTAAAGGAAATAATGGCACCCAACCCAGAGGTTGAATTGACAGATGCTAGAAAGCAGGGTGGTATAAAATCCTGTGGTGGGTGCACAATGGAACAGTGATGAGTGTAGGCAGATATGGAGTTATCTAGTCATTATCCTTTACCCTGGGCTCTATCAGATTATTTTTCAATTTCTCACAAGTCTCTTTAGTGAACATAAGATCAAGGTCATCCCAGACTTTAACCTCACTTACAAATGGTGGCTGTGGTTAAGGCAGCAACTAATTAGGCAGCAACTACACATTACTAAGAACAGAATAATTTTGGTAAATTCAGTTGAAGAATAGAAAAAGGTATTTTGTATTGCATGGAGTATATTTCTACAGATTGCGTTCCCACCTGGGGATGTCGGTTCAACCAGCTGCACGGTACCTTAAACACAGAGACTGATGAATATTTACATGCTTGATGGACTAGATTATCCATATGTTTGCTGAGTAAATATTGGCTGAGTGCTACGCTGGCCTAGCACTCTTCTAGGCACTACAGCTATAAACAAAAGTATGCAAAGGGTTCAGAGTTCTAATCAAAGATCTTAGTCGAGAAAACAGCCAAGCAAAATACACACAATATGGACACACGTATATACACAGTGATCAACAATATGGTGAATGTTTAATTTAAATTGAAAACAAACCTCATGACAGTAAAAAGCACACTGCCAAGAAGCAGGAACGATGGGATAAGCATGGTCAAAGCAAGAGAAAGTATTCTGAGTATTAATGGCAATGTGTCTTTTACTATAGTACATTTTTATTTAATCATTCTTGGTATGTTTTGACCACTTCTCATTGATCGAAATTTATGACTTTTTTTGTCAAATAAAAACATTACAGAGTGTCCTCGTCCACTTTATTCGCTGAACCTGCCAACATGCAACTTCCGGCTCTTCCTCAAAGTCAAAATGACCACAAAAGGTAAACATTTTTAATTGGTTTAGAACACAGAGGCAGCCATGACAGCACAAATGAAGACACAAAAGAGGACTCCCACGACTGCTTCAGAAAGTGGCAAAAATGATGGGATACGTGTGTTCAAAGCAAGGGGGAGTATTCTTAGAGGCATTAATGGTTATATGTCTTCTAAATAATTTTTAAAAAGTAGATATTCTGTGTTTTTTTATTATGTAGTATATATAATGGCAAGTAGTGAAATGAAAAAGGGTAAAACTGAACCAGAGTTAGATTTAACATGGGAGTAGGGAATTCTATTTTAGATAGAACACCTTCACACAGAAAGCCTTTCTGATGAGGCAGCTGTGAGTGAAAACCCTGAGCCGTAAGAACTGGAATAATCAAGGAGGTTGGTGTGGTTAAGAATGAAGGGCAAGGGGTTGAGTGGTGGGCAGCAAAGAAGACCTATGCAGAGCAGGCACCAGAAACTAGATGGAGAACTTATATGGCCTGCGAAAACTGGTATCATATTAAGTGTGACAGGATGCTATTGTGGATACCGAGCAGGGGGCTGATCCTCCTGGTCAAGTCAGAAGATGGGTTCCAGCATAGGAAGCAGGAGCACAGTTAGGAGGCCTTTTTGATAGTCCTTGTATGCCGTGATGGTGGTGTAAATGGACTGGGTGGTGAAGATACTGATGACAAGTAATGGTTAAATCCTGTGTGTATTTTGAAAGTATACTGGAGAGAATTTTTCAAATGCACTAAAAATATGATATAAAACAGAAAACTCAAGAATGACTTCAAGGATTTTGGCTTGAACAACTGGATGAGTAACTGGTTTATTGGCATCATGAAACCTGGGAAAAGGTCTTTGGGCACTGTTTGCTTTTGGAACTGGTTAATTAGAAGTGGGTGTGAAGGATTCAACACATGAGTCTGGACATCATGAACCTGGGAAACATCATGAAACCTGGGAAAAGGTCTTTGGGCACTGTTTGTTTTTGGAACTGGTTAATTAGAAGTGGGTGTGAAGGATTCAACACATGAGTCTGGAGTGAACCGGAGAGGATACAGGAGAAGAGATGTCAGTTGTGCACTCATGGCACAGGGCTTTATGGTGGCATGGTGTTGACACTGCCTTGGTTCTGGTGTCTAACAAATAACACTCTGCTTGTGTATCAGCAGTAACAGGTTCCACTTCTCTATCCTCTTTAAAAATTACCCTCTCTAATACAAGGTGTACTCTTGTTGCTCTGGGACTATCCAGAGCTCTCAGCTTCTTTTCTCCCAGATATCAGAGGGCAACTGAGAATTCTGTGTATTGCAGTCAGTGGCCACAAAGACAAATTAGTGTATCCCAAATTGAACAATTTTGGAATACCCCTAAGAGATAAAAGGATTGAAAGCAATTTAAACAGCCCTTCACAAGAATAACTTCCATTGTTTGGAGGGCATGTCAAAGTCATCACACCTAGTTAATATCACTATAGGACTTTTCAGAACATACTTTCCGGGCCCCTCTCATTCTCTCCCATCCTTCGATTCTACACAAGACACTCATGGTATCTAATTTAGCATGAGACTTTCCCATTTGGGGAAGGGTACATTTGTGTGTGTGCCTTTGTGTGTGTGTGTTGAGGGGGACATAAACATGGAGACTCTTCAAGTATTTATTGTGTTATCTCTTTCTTTATATATTTATTGTTATCTCTATCTTTCTTCTTCTTTATATAGGTTAAGACAGGTGTGACGTACCTTTTAGAATTCGCTCAGATTTCATAAAACATCATTTCCCTGCATTCATTTTTTAGTTGGCAGATGCACATTGGCTCCCAGTGGCTGTCAGTGCTGTGAACATGCTGCCCTTCCTCTGTCCTTCTTTATCTGCTGTCCCTATCTCTATCATCTCTTTCGCTTGGGTGCCAGCAGCTGAGTGTGACTCATCTTTTCTGTCTCCCCCATTATTCCAGATTTTAAGACAGAGGAGTGGTCGAAGTTACAAAGATGTTTTTCCCAATCCATTGAGCACTTTCTGGATGAACTGAAGGTCACTAGTAAGTTTCTCTTTTTAAGGAAAAGGTCATTGAAGCTGGGAAATGTTTTTATGTGGTCATCCACCATATCAAGGAAACTTAATTTTCGTATGGGAGTTATTTTTCATAAACAATCGATGGAGAGACCTAGCCCTGTGTCCTTTTCCTGCTTTATTTGCTTTACTGAATTATTCTGCAACGTTTATAAGGACCCACAGCTTTTATTCTGTCCTTCAGATAATAATGTATTTTATTTCAAGTTGTAGTAATTTTCATAAATTGAATTACTTAGGGGATTTAATATACATGGAGACACTTTTTTAATTTATGCATTTGTGGTAGGAGTTGATGAGTATGTTGATGATGATGATGATAATCTTAGGGCTGGTAATATGCGGACTTGTGCAATGTTCTTTTGACAGGTGAGGACCAAAAATAAAAGCCTATCATCATAGAGCTACATTTTTTCATTGTGATGAGTTCCTGGTGCTCACTGGGACTATTATGTTAAAAATGTGTTTGCTGCCTGTCACTCTGCTACCAAAAATAAGCTAGTCTGAAGGAACCGAGTGTGAGAGGACATTCCTGGAAGCCACCTCATTGGAGGCCATTTGTGACAAAATGCTCTTGAATTTTTTTCCTATCTTTGTTTTCTGCTTTCTGACCAAGTCAATTTCTGTCAAAAGATTGCATTAAAAAAAAATCAAATATATTTCCTGCTGTTAAAATGTGTAACTGAAAAGTCAACCTAAGCTGGTACTTTATCTCACGCATTTCAAAGCATCTCTTGATGGAAGTCAGTGCCACCAAACAATCACGTAGGACAACGCTATTTTAGGATGCCGAAGAAGGGATTGGAATTAAAAAAAAATCATTGGTGCTTGAGTTGGAAGTCTGGAGTCAGGGAGCTCAAAAGTTCTTTGTTAATAGACTGGTGACCTTGAACAAGTTACTTTGCCTCTCAGATTCTGGTCTTCAGTTGTGAAATGCAGCCAAAAGGACGGCTCTGAGAGCCAGTAGGTTGCGTCAGAAACATCTGAAGTGTTACATCAGTGAAAATCACCATGGATTTGCATAGACTCATTGCAGGGTATAAACCCAGTGACATGATTTCACACTGCACGAATCTGGGGTCTACTGCAGGCGCCTCGATTTCCATCCAGATCACTGCAAGCGAAGGAGTCTATTTCACCAAGGACCCGGGCCACAGAGGTGTCCCTGAGACGTTTGGTTGGGTGGAGTTACAGAAACACTGGGCTCAGGGTGAGTAAAATTTAGATCCTAGGTCGCAGCCCCGCTTCCCAGGGTAAGGGGCGGTGTCATTACTGCAAGGATGAAAGTGACCTCAGGCCAATATTAGGAACATTCCGGGAAAAGACCAGAGCTCCGAGAGGCACGAGCTATTTACAAACGACCCAGGACACTTATTACGGGGCAGAGGGGGCAAGGAGGATGCAGGGGGTGTGACGGCTGCGGGAGGACAAGTGTTCCAGAGACTTCTGTGTGGAGGCTGTGTGTGCGGGGGAATCAGGGAGGTGCCCTTGAGGGGCTCAGCGGGGAGCCGGGCTCTGATCGCCCCGCAGGGCAGCGACTGTCACCGCACCAGGGTCCCGCGCGCTCCTTCCGCGCCCCGCCCCGCCCCGCGGGCTCCGGCCTGAGCCCCACTCCCACGCGGCGCCCGGCTCGGACCCTCGCGCCCCCACGCGGCCCGGTCGGCGCTGCCCACCCGGTAACGGCTTCCGGACGGGCGGCCCGCGACCCCGCCCCCGCCTGCTCACGAGAGCCGCAGTGCCGCGCCGCGTGGGGGGGTAGCCCGCCCCGGAACCGACGTGAGCCGCCCCGGGGCGGGGTTGGCGCCGGCGGTTGAGGGATCCCCGATTCCGGCGGGCGCGTCCTCCGCGCACCTCGCGCGCCCGCCCCGCGCCCCGCGCCCCGCGCCCCGCGTCCGGTGCTTCTCTCGCGCGGCGGATTCGGCGCCGCCTCGGTCAGAGCCGAGCCACCGGCTCCGCGGAGCAGCCGCCTCCTCCGCCGGCCCCGCGCGTCCACACGCGTCCCGCCCCCCGGCCCGGCCCGGCGCGGCGTCCCCTCCCCGCCTCCGCCCTCCTCCCGCCCGCTCCGCGCTCCCGGCCGCAGACGGTGCCCGGCGCCCCGGGAGGGCGGCGGCGGCACCAGCATGAGCCTGGGCGCGGGGCACCGCGGCGGCCGGGGCCGCGGGCCGGACAGCGGGGACGAGCCGCCCCCGCCGCCGCCCCCTCCGCCGCCGCCGCCGCCCGGGGAGCCGGCCCGGGCCCCCGCCGCCCCGCGCTACCTGCCGCCGCTGCCCAAGCCCCCCGGGCTCCCGGCCGCGCGCGCCGCGGGGCCTGCCGAGCCGCCGCCGGGGGAGCCGGCCTCGCGGTGCAGGGGCGCGGACGAGCTGCCGCCCGCCGGCCAGGAGGGGCCGGCCGCGGGCGACTCCGGCGAGGGTCCCGGGCGCCACCCGGACGCGGCCGTCCCCGAGGCGGCGGCGGGCAGCAAGGGCGGCCCCGGGGAGCCCGAGGCCGGCGCGGGCGTGGAGGGTCAGCGGCGGGGCCCCGGCGACCAGCCCGAGACGCGCTCCGTGTGCAGCAGCCGCAGTAGCAGCAGCGGCGGCGGCGACAGGCGCGCCGGACACCAGCACCAGCACCATCAGCCCATCTGCAAGATCTGCTTCCAGGGCGCCGAGCAGGTGAGGCCCGCGGGACCCCGGGCGGCGAGGGGCAGCAGGCCGGCCCGAGCGGGTCGGCTCGGGAGCCAGGGAGGAGACTTCAGCACCACGGACAGCGCGCGCCTCCCGCTCCTCTCCCGGAGGTTTGCGGTCCCGCCTCCTGAAACGCGGCTGCTGAGTTCCCCTTCCCTTCCCACGAGGCCAGGGACAGTGTCCAAGTGGCGAATATAGGACTAATTTGATCTGCACTTTTTCCTCCCTGTCTGGTTTTGCAATTACACGTTCTTCAGGTGCATGAATGCTAACTAACTGTAAGGCCAGAAGTGTCTCTTGTGAATCACTCCAGGGGTCTCGGTTTGCCCTTAGAAACAAAAGTAGGATGTAAGTTGAAGTCCGTTTTCTGTTCATGCATCCTGCGACGGGTAGTCTGAGAATAAAACCTGGAGGTTTTATGTCACAGTCAAAAAGAGCAGGGTCTTTCCTTGTAAATTTTGGTGATCAAATCTCAGGGATGTGACACTCGTGCTACCATTCTTACAAAAGAAAAGGAAAGTACTTTGAAAGAAAAGCTATTTAGCCAGCTACGTACTTTATGTTGTGTTCGAAGCAGAATTCTAAAAGGATAAACACCACTAGAGGGGTATGTAAACTAATATGACAGTTATCATGCAGTAGAAAGAATAATATTATCTCTCTTACAGAGTGTGTGGTCTGAGAAAACATTAGGTTTAATATTTTTAAAAGTAAGGAAATTGCATAAGAATAGGCAGGCTTTCAAGAATATAGTGCCCTAAGTCAATATTTATGATGCTACATTTAGAAAAAATAAAAGCATGTTGCTGTTGCAGGCTGCTTTCTGGAATGCCATGCACTTCTTCTTTTGATTAAGAATAACTGCAGAGGAAATGCATCTGACCATCCACTTAAAAGTTATTACAGAGATTTAATAGTATGGCTCTTCCCCAAGGGTATTGGGAGCTATATCTTGCAGACATTTTGTATGTTGGGAGAACATTTATGTCATAACTCTAAGCAGTATCTTTGCAATAGTTTAAGACTTTAGTTTGATTCCCATCAGAGGTATAAAATTTTAATTTGGTTTTCTGGGATAGAGCTTGATGCTTGAATCCTTCTGGGTAAATGGCTTTGAAAGAAAATAAAGCAGGCATTACATTTCTAAAGAGAGACACAGATATTCACCCTGAGATGTTTTCCTTCCAGGGTGAGCTGTTAAACCCCTGCCGCTGTGATGGGTCCGTTCGGTACACACATCAGCTGTGCCTGCTAAAGTGGATCAGCGAGCGAGGCTCTTGGACCTGTGAGCTCTGCTGCTATAGATACCACGTCATAGCCATTAAAATGAAACAACCTTGCCAGGTAACCACTCACCTTTGTTTTGTTAACACGCATGCACTTGAGTGTAGTTATGACTCAGGATATTTGCTTATGCTATTTCAAAACATTGGAGGCTAATTGTAATAAAACCAAGATTTAGAATTTGTAGCTGTGCGCTTGGAGAAAGCCATGATGTTTTATCTGAGAAACTCAAGTTTAAATTCAGTGTTTTTCCTTAGTAACTTACTGATCAAACTCTATCCGGTTTTGTGTTTAAAGGGGCAAATTGGTAAAATGCCATGTACTACATTTAAATCCATTTCGTTAATTAGGAATGTTAGCAGTTTGTTTTAGTAGTATTTTGAGCTCTGGTGAGCTCCATGTATAGAAAACATATGCAAGTAAGTGACATAGAAAATTTAGTTGAACCTCTTAGTTCTAATCTAATTTTTCTTAGTGCAACCAGCCCCCCCCCTTTTGAGACAGGATCTTACTTTATAGTTTAGGCTGCCCTTGAACTCATTAGGTAGCCCAGGTTGGTGATATTCCTGCCTCAGCCTCCTGTGTACTGGGATTATAGGGTGTGTCACTCCACCTGGCTTAGCTTTCTTTTTCATATGAGATTTTTTTACAGTTGAGTTTTGGCCACTTTCATTTTTTGCTGTACCCAGCCTTATAGCAGATGTAGAATTATCATCAACAGTTACTTTCAATAATACTATTCAAATTACATGGATTGTTAAACTTTTGTGTAAAGTCCCATAATAACACCAGAAAACTCACAAATGTCCTGAAAAATCGGCTTTTTTCTCTCTTACTTTCTCTTGGTGGAATGGATTTAAGATCTTTGCATAGGCTGGTGGAATATGAAGTGCAAAGTATGACATGTTTTTAAAAAGTAGAATTATGTATAATCAATAAAATCTGTCAGTGAGATGAGGCAGAAAGTAAGCAGACATAAAAGAACAGGTTCGAAACCCAGAGACAAAGGATGTAAGGAAGGAAAAGGAAGAAATTGAAAAGTTGAGTGATAAAATAATAATAAAATCTAGTTTTCCCTATTTCTGTCTAAATTACCAAATTTGGTTTGCATTGAGCAGTAGCACATATATAAAATCATAGTTCTTGCAGGAAGAACCTGGAAGCTGATTTGTTACTGCATTAATAATTTAAATTTCATAGTTTTAAATTTATGCATCCTTCATATGGTTTGCAGTTAATTAGCATCTTTGATAATTGCCATTTAAGGCATAATTAGCAAGCATGAAATGAAAATATGAAATCCTTCAAGCTGACCCGAGGCCTATGAATTATTTGGAAAGAGGAAGCATAACTAATGTGGACGAGTGATGTCATTATGCTGAAGATAGATACAAACATGACACATTTTCCCAGAACCTCTAATTGATTGAACTACTCAAGTATCAGTTTATGGATCCTTCATAGCTGTCTTGAAAAACAGATGGAACCACATCCAAAAGTCAGGATGTGGTTAATGTAACTGTGTCTGTAGCAATTTTAGGAATAGAATATATGAGAAGATAAAGGAAGGGAGAGTTTTACTGCTTCAGTGAAGAGTCCAGTGAGGTCAACTCAAAAGCTAAAACAGGATGCTAAGTATTTGGAAAGCTCTAACTTCTGGACACTATACATTCATTGGGTATGATTCATTTTGAGGTAAATAGAAATAGATCCTTGACAAACATTTTAAGATAAAAATAAAAACTGGGCCAAAATACTACTGGCTAATTGTAGTTCTACAGAAAAAAGAATTGATGATTACTGTCTTCTGGCTCATAAAAACTTCCATAATTAAACAAAAGCAAGTCCTCAAATTGCATTTAATATGATCCTCATCCTCCACCCCAGAAAAGAACCAAAACCCACAAACTAACCTGATATTACTGACGCACTTAGGCTTAATTTTGTTATGACATATATAAATGCTGTGATCTGTAACTTGATCTGACTTTTGCAGTGAACTGTGGAAATAATATCTAGAAACAGGCTTCATATGAATTTGATGATAGCTGAAATTATTGCAGGGATGAAACGACTTTCCATGACTTCCCAATATATATATAAGACTTCACTCTTGATGAATGGAAATCGGTTACAGAGGTTCCAAAGAATGGGTTCTTATACATAAGACTCTCCTGGAATGAAACTTGGCTCCTTGAGCAACATTTCTATTCTGGATGACCCATGACCTAAGCATTTGTTCTGAATTTTAGTTTTCTCCTTTGCTGGAGTGTGGCCAGTCGAAGTTAGCATTTACGACATTCATGTTTCTGCTGCATGGTCAAGATTCACTTCCTCATGCTGCAGAATCAAACAGCATATTTATGGCCTTCTCCTTCCCTTCCATGTCTCTGAATGTGGTCCTAAGGATGAAGCCAACCCTCAGCTGTGAGCAGGTGGTCCCTTGCATGTGGAACGGAATACAGAATAAATAATATTAGGAGAGACTGTTTAGCAAAAACATACTGAGTGCCCGGCACTGTTCTAAGTGCTGTACATATATGGATAACGATATTTAATCTTCGTGACACATCAGAGGTGAGAAATACTACCTCTGTTTTATACAAAGGGAAACTGAAGCACAGAAAAGTTCAGTTACTCCTACTAGGAATGTATTTAGCAAAACACAAAGCCAGGATACAAACACAGTCCATCTTGACTGCAGGGTCCAAGTTGTCAGCCACTGTATCAGAAAGCATTCTTTTCATTACCTTCTCACTATTTTGATGTTTCTGGGTCTGTTCTGACTTTTCAGGTAAGTGAGTGAGAATTGATTTTGGCCTGGATCTCTGAGAGGGTTTGGAAAGTTTGTGACTATCTTTTGCCACATAACAAACCACCTCAGTACTTAGTGGTTTAAACACTGAGTATTGTTTATTACCTGAGAGTCTGTGTGCTGGCTGAGGTCATCTGGGAGGTTCTTTTCCACCTGTGGTATTAACCTGCCCCTTAATCCGGGGTAGTGCATTTGTTTGTTTTGCTCTTGGTACTGCTGCTGCCTTGTTTCCTCAGCATGTGGGTGAGGTTACAGATCTTTTAGGGCCCAACCTTGGAAATAACATGGTTTCACGATTGGTGTAATTTCTTGTGAAAGCAAATCACAGGAACCGTTCTGATTCAGAAGAAGGAGAAACAGATACCACCTCTGGCCCTTTTTTTAAAGAGAGCTCATCTTTTACTCATTGTAGGAGATAGCATCTGAAAAGGCTCTCTAGACTTGCCCCGTCTCTATTTTGCCCTCATCCAGTCCGGATGGACCAGCACCCATCAACATAACTTCTCTCCTGGGGCTCAGAATCAAAGGAAATTTTTAAAAAAATGTGGAAGATTGATTCCAGCAGTGGTGTTTGACGCATTTTCAAAAGTGATTATTACCGTAATGTCCCCTGAGAGCTCCAGGGGAAGGAGCCAGGAGGCAGGCTTGACTTGTTTTTCTCAAGGTGATTAGAGTTCTTTGAGAATTGGGGTCTGAATTTCCCCATTTCATCGGATTTCAGTGAAGCTCATCCATGTGACACAAAAGAAAGCAGCAGATAAATCCTCTACAGCGTATTTAAATCCTAATTGCCGCATCATTAGCAGTAGGAGTTAATTAAGGTATTTGAGGCAATTAAAAATGCATTTACCTTCCTACCTGCTTATGGAATCCATTTTATTTATTAGCATATCTAAGATACACGTTAACAATGTTTTAAATGTGAAAGTGAATTCCGTTTTGAGTCTCATGGTACAGTATAGCCTAAAGTTAGCAATATGCAAGAACATACAAGATCAAATTTACTTTGAGATGTTGGTGACATTATGGATTAATTAAGCTGTATTTTATTGCATGAGTACAGTACTTTCAGTATTTTTCAAGGTATCTGGGTCTTTGAGGAAATAGCATTTATTAAATGGATATTGTATAGGAAACTTTGTACTTGTTATAAAAATCAGACCACATTGCTCATAGGTAGAAAAAAAAGGTGTAAATGGAAAATAATAGCAGTAAGCTACTAATTACGTAGATAAACTACTTAAACTCTGTACCTCAGTTCACATATCTTTAAAAAGGACATGATTATGGTACTGTACATTATTTTGTGGATTAGATACATGAATACAATTGATGCATTTAGATCACTGCCTGGCACGGAGTTTGGGCCTTGTTGCTCTGGGCTCTGACCATGACTACCTGTTTAGTCTGCTAAGAGGGAAGCACTTCCAGTTGCCCCCCTCCCTCACAGGTCTTCTGATTTCCTTCAGTCTCTCACTGCCAAAGAGGAGTTAATGACTCCTCTTTCCCATATCATTCTTTCTCAAGTTTTATTTTTAATTGACAAAAATAATAATTGCATATGTTTTTAGGGCACGAGATAGTTCAATGCATGCATCCATTATGGAATGATTAAATCGGACCGGTTAGCTTATCCATTACCTTGAAAATTTATCATTTCTTTGCGGTGAGGACAGCAATCTCTTTTAGCTGTTTTGAAACGTACAATCTGTCATTAACTGTTATCTCATGCTGGCCAATAGAACGCAAGAACTTAGTCCTCCTATCTAACCGTAGCTTTCTACTGATTGGCCAGTGTCTCCCCTTTCCTACCCTTTCCTGACCCCACCCCCACTATCACCCTGGCCTCTGGTAATCACCATTCTACCCTCTCTTTAGCGGCTTTGACTTTTCATAGATTCTACAAGAGTGAGATCATGTGGCTTGTGTCTGTCTGTGTTGGGTTTATTCCAGTTAACATAATGTCCTCTAGCTTCATCCACACTGACACAAAGGACAGAATTTTCTGTTCTTAGTTTTGTTTTCTGCTTTTCTTAAGATTGAGTAATATTCCATTGTGTTTATATACTGTACTTTTTCATCCATTGATAGGCAATTCAGTTGTTTTCATATCTTGATTATTGTGAATCTAATGTCATTCTTTATCCTTAGATTTTTCACCTCTGCTTTTAGGGAAACCCATCTTGGTTTCTGACCAAATTAGTTGTCATAAATAATTAATGAATCACCATTTTTTCAAAGCAGGCATAATGAGGTTTACAGTGCATGTGAGCATATTTACCTTCCCAACACCCTTCATGTTGGGTCTTGCTTATGTCTTTTTGGAGTCTTCTGATAGTTGAAGTTATGAGAGGCTTTGAAATGTGGTCATACTTCGGACACTACTCAAATCAGGCAGCCATCATTCTTCTATTCTTGGGCAAATCCTCAGCCAGATGGGCTGAATGGAGCCGGTCAGTAGGCGGAAGGTGGGAGAATTACTGAGATTCCAGGTGGAAAATCACGGAGAGGTCATGGCTGAGCATCTCGCAGTGAACCATGTGTCTCCCAACTTCCCTCCCTCCTTCTTTGCTACCCAGAGCACCAGAGGAAAGCACTAGCAATGTCTGACTTGACTGGGGAGGAATAGAGACCTCAGCGTGAATCATGCACCTTTGTGGGTATTAGGCCTCTAGCCATTTTTATTAGCCTGTAACATTTTGATCTGTCTTTCTGTACTGCTTTGTCTTCAAATATTAACAGTGGCCAACAGGTCTTCTCATAGCGGAAAGGATGACTGAAGAGTCTCCTAGATAGGAAAGTGACATGCGATTATTTTTCATTTTTATCCATATTCTCAAAACCCTGAGATTCATCATATATTTTAATCAGTGAGGAATTTGGTGCCAGGTTTACAAAGGAATTTGGTTTCCAGAGGAATTTGGTATTAGGTTTGCCTTGGTTACCTAAGGCACAGCTTCTAAACCTATTTGTAAGGCATTTGTAGAACTTTGATTAGCTTTCTGATGATCTTATAGTCATTATTTTCCTAAGTGGGACATGAAAGAAGGATTTCTACCTTGAGAGCTGATTGTTAGCGTGACGTAGCTGATGTGCCTAAAGGAGGTGACGGATTATCACTGAAACTGACTGAGATTCTGAATGTGTCATTAAGAAAACATTGGTGCATGAATGACATGTGCATTGCACATTCATTTTAAATCATTCAAGTCATTTGTGTTATATGGCTTACAAATGTCCATACGTGTGCGGCCCTGTGAATGGTGAGCCACAGCTTCAACTCTGTCTCTGTCGTTCTTACTAACTTTCTCTCTGTGTGTAACAGTGAATGGCAAGCTGAGGGGGGATTTTTCATGACTGAGCCCGAGTACCTGAAAAACAATGTTCACATCTAATACTTCAGTGTATGTGGTTGCATATCTTATAAGTAACTAAAAATGTCAAACCAACAAAGAATACATCACAGGACCATTCCTTTGCCTTAGAAATAGTTTTTGTTTCATTTGCTTATTCATGCTCTGAACACATGACTGCATTTGATTCACTTGAGAAGATGAATGATTCTCTACTGAATGAGATATGTAAATTAGGTTTTGTTTGTACTGTAGCCATCTTATTTACTGTATAGTAAATCACATACAGTGATTTTACAATTTTTCCCAAAGCCAGATTGTTCTTAGACAGGAGGAAAAGAAGGTGACACACATTTTGGGCTTTGTACTATGGTGTTTTTCACCTTTATAGGGTGGAGCTTAGAGACAACTGGACCCCAAGAGTGATATTCTCCAGAACATTCTTCTCCCCCACTTCAGCTTTCCTAGCTCTTTTTAAAGTGTATTTCCCTTTTGACCCATCATTTTATTTGTCTCTTTGCCTCTTCACCCTGCTGAGAGAGCCTCCTTTGAGTAGAAGTGCCACGAACCTATTTTATTGGTTGGCACAGGTGAGGTGGCGGGAAAACTCGGCGGTGGTTGTGCAGAGGTATGTCACCATGGCTCCCTAATCTCTTCACTTGATACCATTTGTCCTGTTCCTTAAGCCAAAGGGTCACAAGCCTTTTCTCTTAGGAGCCAGACATTTTAAGCTACGAAGGCCACTGGAGCCATTGTCCTATAGAGGAAAAAGTCAGATACTACAGAGATGAATGAGCTGGGTTGTGCTCTAGCAAAGTTTTATTTATAGTTGTTGAAATTTGAATTTCATGTAATCCTGATCAATCAAGAAACAATAGTCTTTCAACAGGTCTTCGCCCAACCACTTAACAATGTGGTCGCATTGTTGTGGGCTACACTAGAAGGCCGAGGTGGCGGCTGGACTTGGCCGCCTAGTACAGTAAGTAGTGCAGGCAAATGGGGGATTGATAAGGATGGATGTGTTTCACACCCTCTTAGAAAATTCCATGAGCGAAGTGTTTCTACATTTTTTGTGTTTCTTTGTAATTTTGAGTGAAATTATAATGAACTTACGTCATTTAGAAAATGGGCCACTTTAGTTCCATAACAGAATGCTGTTTACTTCTTAACATTGCATATTAAGCCATTATTTTGTCCAACAGTTTCTTGGTTGCATTGGACTCAGAGCTTAAATTTCCAGGAGTAGCTTTAGCTAAGTGAGAAACAGAAGTCAGAGCTGTCTCAGCACGTATCCTCGCTGTCCTGCTGACCCTGGAGCAAGCCACCCTTTTGTCTCAGAGATTCTAGGAGTGCTCTGTTGAGAAGTGTATGTCATTCTGAGCAGATCCTCCCAGGCTATCCACAGCCCAGCAGGAGGGCTGGGAGCATCTCCTCATGAAAGTCTGAAATGAGATTACTTTAGTTTGCTCAGGGTTTCTAGGCTCACAGCGCAAATTATTAAACATGGCAATGAGTGGGACAAGTTTTAGAACAAATCGTGTGACACAGCTCAGTGTTGCTCAAAATTCATTTTCTTGGTCACATTGTGGGTTCTCAGTGGATATCATGCATGAATAAATGAAGGAGTGAATGAATGAATAAATATATAAATGAGTGTTACAGTGAAGTAGCCAGATTCACAGAGGTCATATCATTTCTGCAGTGAGGGTACATCTGAAAGTAGACAAATAGTGTTCATTATTCATACTTGCATATATACCATCTACTGACTATTCATTTTCAACTTGTATTTAAGTTGATCTTCTATTAATGCAATTCAGGATTTGCCTGGGCAAATATATTCAGTTTTTCACACTGCAGCAAAAAGCCTTAAAAGTAATAGAGGGATTTATTTTTAAAAACCAAGACTTTTTTTTTAAAGTTCCCAGTGAGACATATCTGCTCTTTTCAAAACATAAAATGTCATGAAAAAGGACTCAGTGAATGCAGAATTATCCCTGTGTGACACATTTTTTTTTCTTTGAGATTGTCACTGGTTGAAGGGCTTCATGTAGCATTTGTTCAAGAAGTTTGAATAATTTGTTGGAAATTTTACTGTGTGATCATGGGTATAGACACGCTGCTAAGAACGTTGGCTGGATACAGTGTTTTGGTGTGAAATCTGCCACCCGGCTCAAAACAAGGGGGCATCTTTGTGATGAGTAGTTTTTGTAGCTGCAACATGACTCGAAAATGATTTTCTGGAGGTGAATGCAACGCTGCAGTACAGGGAGATACAGCAGAGAACTGGCTATTTCCTCCTTGCTCACTTCCTGCTTCGTCTTAGCATGTGGCTTTGCTTTAATGTGACTGATGCGCAGAGATGGAAACAAAGGAAACAGCTTCTTCCTTCTATTTTCGGACCTTCTAAGAGTAGAATGGGATGACTGGGGAGGGCAAAGTGAGAGCACATCTGACCCTTTAGAACAGCAGGCAATGGGCTGATGAGTACATAATCACCTACAATTACCAGCAAATGGATGACCGACTCAGAGGACCCTGCCAAGAAAAACTATTGTGGCTGGTGTTTTCTGCATCCTTAGGTATTTGACCATGTCTTCCTTGTGAGCCTCGCTCATTATTCAACAGCTGTTCCACATGGTGGAGCTAAATGAAGTTTGTTGTAAGTGGAGGCGGACTGGAAACAGTGGCATGAGAAATCATGAAAAACGAAACAAAACAAAGCCAAGCAAAAAGCAAACCTAGGAGGCGTTCTATATAGGCGAAGTCAGCAAGGAAACTTACTGAAGATACATTCTTCTTCCGCCCCTCCTCTCGGTGCCACGTGCTTTGAAAACCTGTGCCCTTTCCAGTGTTTATCTCTTTCCAGTTAGTCTATTTTGACTCCTGATGTCTGAGCAATGTCTCCTTATTAGAGTAATAAAGTTTCATTGCCTTAATGTGCTCTTAGGC
Source organism: Cuniculus paca (assembly GCA_004365215.1). Lineage (NCBI taxonomy): Eukaryota > Metazoa > Chordata > Mammalia > Rodentia > Cuniculidae > Cuniculus > Cuniculus paca. Next base: position 676 of record RJWT010016379.1, on the reverse strand, counting down.
TTTGCTTGTCCTTTTGCTATGCTAATGTGTGAGTGGCCAAGAGTTTAATTTGGGTACCAATGACTCCTCCCCCTCAACTTCCATTATTCCAGGCCCCTTAGGGCTCTGTTATATGTGGTCTTGCATTTGTGCCAAATATCATCTCCCTACTCAGTCTGTGTCATGACACTGAGCTACAAAACAGTTCAAATGAGCAGGAAGCTATTTCAAGTAATTTACACAGGCTTGTCTTGGTTTGTTCAGTGTGTTAAAGATTTTAAGATAGTATCCTTCTTGAATATTGGGGATTTTATTTAGATTCTTATGAACGAATATTTCAGAAGCTGCAGGAAATACTTTCACCATGTGCGCTCTCTTTCTCTCTTTCTCTCTCTCCTCCTGTGCTAGTATTAACTTCACTTTTGTTGTGCTAGCAGATGTCTGCATAAATATGTAAGTAGTTTGTATACATTAAGAAAAATAAAGGAAATAAAAGTCTTAGAGTAGAGAAGAGCAGAGGGTTTGCCAGGCCTGTAGGGATATTCAGAAAGTGTTTCTCTTACCCTTGTTCTGTGTTTTTCTTTCTGTTTTGAATGTTGCCTTACTCTCACCTTTCGTATGGCTGGAAGGAGATGGGAGATTCCCAGTGCGACCGACAGGGCTTTGTAGAGAGAGAGAGAGATGGGCACAGCAGTGA
>RJWT010016378.1:0-19890 GCA_004365215.1 Cuniculus paca | reverse complement strand
CACCTGAAGGATTGTACTGTTAGGTTGAATTTATGGGCATGGGGTTGACAGTCTGAGCATGTATAGGAAGGATAACAGTATGCAATATGGTAAATATGGGGGGTTTTTTCTGTCTTGTTTTTAAAGTCTAATAATGTTCTGTTTTGCTTTATTCTTATTGGTTTTTTTTTTTTTTTAGCTTTACTCAATATTCTATTTTGATTGGTTTTATTCTGTTTTGGTCTGATTTTGCTATAACTGATGGAATGGAAAACTACTGTGAAGGTAAGATATACTATAGTAGCCATTGTTGTTTTCCCATTACCCTGCTTTGATATTCTGTACCAATTTCATTGCTGTGTTTTGATTGGATTTATTCTGTTTTGTTTTGTTGGGTTTTACTATCTTTAAAATTAAAAAAAAGAAGCTAAGAAAAAAATGGAAATTGAGGCCATTTATCAAGATTATCTGTTCATTTAAGACACTTAGCCATATCTAGAAAGACAATTTTTATAAGTTGTTCCAATGACTACTTAGCATTTTGCATTACTATATTAATTATGTAAGTATTTATTACTTTTCAAGCTTGCTCTTATAATTTTACTAGTATGTTTCCAAAGTTTGTATCAATTCTTAATCCTGTCTATAAAAACTGTATTTAACATCACTTAAAACATGTAGGCACTATATGATCAATGCTCAAAAATTGTATTTTATCTCAACTTATACAATATAACTGGTAAGATTTCTAGGAGGTAATGAATTGTAAATGGTAAGTATTAATTTGTGTATTTAACTTATTGAATTTTACATCTATTTTTATTCACAAGCTTCCTTTCAGTTATTTATACAATCTGTCTAAAGGAACATACTCTCCAGAGATTTTATTTCTCCACATTAGAATTTTCCAACCTAGTTCCTATTTAACTTTGAAAGATGTTAATATACTTTTTTTTTTTTAAAGGAATGGGGGAGAAAGGAGTGGTGGTACACACCTGTAATCTCAGCACTAGCGAGACTGAGGCAGAAGGATTACTGTGAGTTAGAAGCTAGCCTGGGCTATATAAGCAAGTTCAAGGCCAGCATACACTACACAGCAAGATCTTGTCTCAAGGAAAAAAAAAAAAAAGGAATGGGGGTGGTGGCAGTGGTGTATATTACATATACTCTTCTTGTATATTCATGATGCGTATTGTTTATTCATGTTCCTAAGATGTCTTTTAGCTTTAATGAAACTTATTTTGCTTATTTTTTTGGTACCAGAAATCAAACTCAGGACCTTGCGCTTGCCATATTTTGCTTTTCTTAACTCAGTCTTCCAGATTTTTTTAAAAAACCTGAGTCTATTTTTTCTGCCACAAAATATCTGTTTAAAAAAAAGCCATGCTCCTTCAAGAACCCAAAGAACACAGTACTGGGAACACTGCTTTACAATCTACTAGGCAGAACTTTTCCTTAGCTAGTTCTCACTTTTTGAAAGGTATAAAAATTTCCACAGATACAGATTCTATTCCTCCTTTAGCAATATTTTCCAGTGAAGTGATTTCATAAAAAAAATCTATATCAGGGCCACTTTCATGGTCAATTTGATAAGAATGGGAAATGGAAAAATTTCAAGAGAAAAAGTCAATTTTTGAAAAAGTCAATGCATTTCAATAATAACTAGCTCAAATATGCTATGATACCTAAGTTTCTTCACTTCTCAGTGACATTGCAGGCTTGATATTTTAAATCTCATCTTTTCCAGTCCTAGTTTTGATTCCATACATGTGTGATACTACTTTTACACAGAAAAGTGCAGATCAGAGGTAACCTTTAGTTGTATTTCATAGGCAGATCTAGAAACAAGCATCTTCCCATACACGAATTCATCTATAATAATGGCCTATCCTGTACTCAAAGTGCAAATGTTAGAATATTAGAATATTGCTTTATAGATTAGAATCATGAAAATCACTGCTGTACTGTAACTAAGCTAGCAAAAAGCTTTAAAAGGAATGAATGCTTTCTACAATTGGACAGCCTTCCACATAATTATATATCATTTAATTGTAACATTCCATTATATCAAGACAGATCAGCAGCACCACTGCATGGGAAAGCAAAATAACGACTAATAAGGAAGAGTTCTTTTTCTTCAAAATGTCTTTTTAAATGATACTGTTTATAGGGTAGCAACTCAGTGTAATAATATGCCTGTGTTTTCTAGTCCATTTATGGAATGTAAAGTGCCAGAGTTATCATGCAGGCAGTATTTGTTAAAATAGTTGGGAAGCAACATTAAGAGAGATACACAGAAACACACACACACACACACACACACACACGCACCCCTACACACAATACCCCACAAAAGCCACATGGTATAACACATGGTAAGACTGCCGTAATTTAGAAAATACTAAAGAGCATTTTCTGGGTCAACTTTCCCACTACATAAAGCATAAATATTCACAATATGAAATTAGATGATCCACTCTTTAGGGTAACTAATGTTAAAACTATTCTAAATTTGATATTACCACATAGATGTACTAGAAACATAATTTTACATTATATGGACAAATGTCATTTTCATTTCCAAGTTGCAATTCAAATTCTCTGAAATAAAGCATAATGTATATATTTAGCCAAATAAGGAAAAGATTAAAAATAATCTAATTTGAAAACCAAAACATTAAGCATGTTTTGAAATATTATAAAGTGCTCAAAACATTTTACCAGCTTTTTAATTTAAAATGGAAAAAAGTTATAGTGGGAAGAACTAAAAGCCACATTTAAAATATAAAACTACTTAAATACTTTTCCTTTAAACAGCTAGGTGTAATTTCTCAACTAATAGCTTTGACAAGAAGTCATCACAATATGCAGTCAAAGGTAATAGTTCACTCAAGTGATAACCACATGACAATCAAGTTTTAATCAAAAGATATCTTTTATTTCTCCCAATAATGTATAGCTTTTCCAAACCTAAATTACTTTCCTTTGACCAAGGACAAGAAAGAAAAGAATTTTAAAATGTCAATATACACTTTAGGAAAAAGACAAAGAAAAAAATGTGAACAGAAAAGCTAGAAAAGTTCAGAAAAGAAAAATAGAAGAAAGTAGTAACAAATACTAATTAACTGAACAAGCTCTGAGGAATAGTTTATTGTACTTCATTCTACTGGACATCTTTGATTTCATTTTAATTCATCTTTTTTATTTCTGTTGTTTATTACTGATGAAAAATATGGGGTTTTCTTACCATGCATGGCATGTTTGGGGCCTGAGAAGAGTTTGACGAGGGCCCAGAAAGCGTCTTCCTCATTCATGTACATAAGCAACAGAGCTGTGATCTGGCTCATTCCCTGACAGTACCCAACTTCCTAAAGAGCAAATGAGAACAAAAACACTGGGGAGTTTAAAATCAAGTGACATGTGAATCAACTGACATGTGAATGCACACAGAAAAAGCTGACCTACTAAATGTCAGAAAACACCTAGATATATTATGTAGTGGGCAATTCTAGAGATAACTATCACAGTCTTTACAGTATTCTGCCATATATTATAAAGAAAACACAGTGCTCAAGAATAAAAGGTGTAGAAAAGTCTAATCTACACTTTTTAAAAGCTGTTTTCTGTTTGATACTGTTATTCTTTCTTTAAAGATTGCTAATACTGGGCCGGGGATCTAGCTCAACGGCCTAAGTGCCTGCCTGGCAAACACAAGGTTGTGAGTTCAATCCCCGGTGCCACAAAAAAAAAAAAAAAAAAGATTGCTAATACTTATTTCATTTTATATATAATTCTTACCTCACCATTCCTCTTTTTTGCTCAGACGCTAACACCCTCCTCCCATTTGCTTCTCCTTTATATTTCTATACTCTTTAACTAGATACTTTTTGGGGTGTCCATCTAACCTACATCCCCTCTCTTCACAGTCCCTGTTTATGATGTGGCCTTAGAGACTCATGTTAGTGTCACAGGAACCACAGCTGATGGACCAGATGAGGATGCCTGGCCTCAAGGGAACAATTAATTAGTTGCACTAACTGATCAGACACCCTACTCTCTAGAAAATTAGAACAAAGCCAGAGAGACTATAATCACTGGAGATTTCTACTTGAACAGTATGGTCACAGTGAGTCTGGGTATGAAATTTTAGCCATGGGTAACTAGCAAGTAGGCAAAAGAAGCAATCTGGAGAGGTAAATACTGGGATGAACAGTCCACAGAGATAATCAGATTCTTCATGGCTTTTGACTGACAGAGAAAAAGTGTAGCTATCTTTTGCACAGAATGCTTATCACTTTTCAGCTCCAATTCTCATAAGGCTCTGCTATTGCTTAATTTCTATGAGAAATCCCTTTTTCACTTTCCCTGGTGGGAGCCAACTTCTCCTGTAACATAAAGGCTATAGATACAAGAAAACTTAGTATACATCTGAAGGTTCAAAGATTGTCCTCCTTGGAATCCAGTCAACAAATATTTAATTCCCATGTTAGGACCTTGCCTAAACTATTTTCTCCCTGAAGAATGTAAATTCCTTAAGGGCAGTGATACTCTATTACCAAAGAGTATAACTTTAATGTAACTTTACTGGACCTCATCTATCAGACAAAATGTGATACTGAAATGCAAACTCCTAGGAATAATGAAGAGTTATCAAGAGTCAAATTAAAACTAATCTAGTTAGCTGGGTACAGTGGTGCACACCTATAATCCCAGCACTTGGGAGGCTGAGGCAGAGGATTGAACTGTGAATTCAAGGCCAGCCTGGGCTACAAAGTGAGTTCAAAGCCAGCCTGAACCATATAGTGAAACCGTGCCTCAAAAAATTAATTAATTAATTAATAATAAAAAACTAATCTAGTTATCAACTTCTTGTCTTGCCAGGTTCACTCCTAGTCTTTCTTGTTTAAAATAAAAACAACAAAGAAACTCTACCCACAAAACATAAAATAAAGTGGAGTGAAAATGTGTGGTTCACTGGCATACTATGGTCCTATCTAGGTTTTTCTACTTATAAATCAGCTCTGTTCTAGGACCCCAGGATTGCCACAGAAGCTAAGAGTCATTTGGCCCTGAGATGAAGATCTGTACCTAGAGGGATCTTGTTAGGGAAAGAGTGCCAAAAAGAACCTCAGAATACAGCTCACAGAACTAGACAGGCATGCTCCAACTTACCGTATTATAAATAGAGTATGCAGCAAGAACATGGAATAAAGACTGTTGCCTAGAGAAATAAAAATTTACATTAAACACAATTTAGTTATTTCACATACTTTTAAAATTGTAAACATAAAAAAGCTAAAAGAAAGCCAATAGATAATCTAGATAAAATTACTACTATAATAAAGAAAATTCTCCCATGCTGCGATAGTACTTTAAACAGCCTAAATTTAAAACTAGACAGAATGTATAATGGAAGCATAAATGGCTTCAAATTTTCTTAAATTTGTTGCCTTCTTTCACTGAACTATCTTACTCTGAAATAATCTCAGCGGAACTAGCTACAGAGTTAACAGGACAGCGGAATGGCCTTTAGAAGACTCAGTTACAGTTCCAGCTAAGATCGATATCTGGCAGGCCTGGGGTGATACCCTGTAAGAGAAGCTGGTTATGTTCTACATTACACTCAAATAAAAGGTGCTATTTTTTCTACAATCAGGATTCAGGAATACAAGATTCAAACGGTGGAGTGGCTCCATTCACTCTTAACTCTGAGGATTCACGAATAAGTTTTTGCTTCCTGTGTCTACAACCTCAGGGTCTGCTGATCTGGAGATCTTAGTCCCAGAAGGAAAATGTTTTCATTAGGAGACGTAACGGTGACTGAACTGGGAACTAAACTGCTACGTAACCACTCTGGGCTCCGTATGCTACTTTAGGCTCCTTGTGCCTCAAAAGGCAAAGCAAGATTATTGATTCTGATTACTAAGGGAATGAGGAGCTACTATCCAAAGAACAAAAGGAGGAATGTCTGAATACAGGAGACCACTGAGGCATCTCTTAGTATTACCAAGCCTTGTCATTAAAGTCAATCAAAGCCTACAACAACCAAATTCATGCAGGATTGTCATGGTCCACAATGCTTAGGAATGAATCAAGTTTGAGCTGAGGCACTGGCTGAAGGCAAAGGGTATACAGAATGGGGAATAGAAGAGGGTAGTCATGAATACCATCTATAATTATACAGTTGCTTGTACAAGTGACTATAATCGTTGCAAGTACTCCTTCCTTTATATGGTATATTCTATGTATGTATGTACATTTTTCTCTTATAATATATATTAATAATAGTTAACTTTGTATCACAGTATTTAAGTTACATGGTATTAAAACAGAAATGTGACCATCACTCAAGGACTTAACATCTACTTGTGAGGAAAGAATTTGCATGTTTTCAGTTTTAACTAGAAAAATTGTATCATGTTAGACAGAAATATGACTTAATAATGGTTTAAAGCGATGCATATGAGTACTAAATTGACAAGAGTTGTGATGGTTCTGGATCAGTTTGAGTAGGCTCTAATCCCCCATTATTAAACATTGATTCAGGTGTTGCTGTGAAGGAGTTTCGTAGATATAATAAAAATACATCATCTGTTCATTTAAGTAGGGGAGATTACTCTGGGTAATCTGGATAGGCCTGATTCAATTTTTCTTCCCTGAGTAAAATATTCCATGTTGGGGCAGAAGTTTTGATTCATGCCTGGGAATTCTAGCTTATCCTTCCTGGTGGATCGGTTGTGGATTTTGGATTTGCCTATCACCTTCACAACTGACTAAGCTAGTCTCTTGGTGTACATCTGCTACTGGCTTCTGCTTTATTGGTTGATTTGACTGATCACAGGTCAGCAAAACTGTACATTTCATTCACTAACATCACAGCAATGACACGCTAATGTGTAGTATCAATGTCCCAACCATATACTCAGTTCATTAATTTTTTATTTCATTCATTTTCATTTCTTTTAGTTTCCTCTATATATAAGGTCAAGTTATAGATAGACATGCATTTATCACTGACAATTTTCAAACACAATCTCTTATTTATTTTCTACAGCTTTGAATAAATGAATCCATTATATTTTATTAAATTGTCAGATCGTAAAATGATTACTAATTTTATACCACCTATACCAAAGTTTTAAAAATTTAAGTTAAAGTGTCACACACCAAAGATTCAAATTATTTGCAAAAGCTACACATGTAGGATGTAAATCAAAAGGATCAAGATGTACCATGTATATGTACCAAAATACCAAGTGAATATATTCACAATGTACAGCAAACATACACTAATAAAAATGTTTTAAAATTAGTCTATATAAGATATTCTAAGCACTTACATTTCTATCTAGTAGAGACTTTATAATTGCTCTTTACATTGCATAATATTAAATTTTACTTACTTAACACCGTATCTGTCTCTAAACATAATATGGTCCCTAAATGTACGGTTGACATCAAGGTCTATTTGTCTGATATCAGGTGAACAGCCCCGTGCTCTGTGTTTTAATTTCTAAAGAAAAAGGAAGAAAGCATATTTTTATGAGATCACTTGTTGACAACCTATGATTAATTATAAACTGTTTCTCATGTAAAACTTTTTTTGTTTAGGAAAATCATTCCCATGGTTTAAAAAAAAAAATCAAAGCCAACCTGAGCCTGGTGGCACATACCTACAATCCCAGCATTCAGGAGGCTGAGGCAAGAGGATTGCTGTGAGGTCAAAGCTAGCCTGGGCTACAAAGTGAGTCCAAGGCCAGCCTGAACTACATAGTGAAACCCTGTCCCTAAAAGGCTCCCCCCCATCAAAGCCTTAGAAAAAGGTACACTAAGAAAATCTTCCTTCCCCTCTGTGCCCTCAACCCTTCCCTCTTTCCTCATCTCCTTTTCTTCCTATTGTGTCAATACAGTTAGATTTTAACTTAGGACAGGAAACTTTTCAGGGTATCAATTACTAAAATTGTGAGAAAGCTCTTCTTGACTGAGTCATGTGATCTATTAAGACCTCTTCCGTCTTTCCAGCACAATATTTTTGTTTTCCTTTGAGCTAATCGTTGCCTTGCTTCTTGATTTGCTTCATTTTCTACATGCTTGTAACTAAATCAATCCCAAACTGACTGTAAACTATAAATCTCCAGTGACGTTCTGAAAGAATAGATACTGCAGTAAGTTCACCTGCGAGACCTCTATCCCACCACAGTCTGCCCTGCTTCTGCCTAGGCTCCCTGGCTTCTTGGCTGCTGCCCAGCTCGGCCTCTGCCACGTGCTGGGTTTCTCTCTGTTCTGCTCTTGGCTTGGCTCCCATGACACCTGGGTATCACATCTTACGTTCTTGGTTTACAGGATACACTCACTAGTGGCTCCTGTGAAAGGGTATGTGGAAGATAAAGTTTCTAACACCTCTAATGTCTAATGATCCTACCCTCTCAATAAGCTGTTTGGTTGCTTTAGAACTGTAAGCAAACATCTTTGCTCAAAAGGCACTGCTTTGTTTTCTGGCCTTCCACGGTGCCATGTGAATTCTTGTGTCATTAAACGAAGTATTTTTCCCCTCTCTGGAAGTTTACAGGTGCTATTTTCTCCATGTTCTGAAGTTTCCCATTTCTCTACTTAATTTAGATCCATTTTTATCCAGAGAGGTGGGAAATGGTAGACCCTTTAAATCATAAAAACTCATACACCACTCAGCTCTGAAAAACTGTCTTTAATAATTCATTTGTCAATTTATTCATTCTCCCCTCCCCCATTCCCATTTGTCTTTATGGAACTCTGATTATTACAATGTGAAATCTCCTAGGCTGTTACCAATTTTTCTTATATTTTCTCTATTTCCTATCTATTTGCCTTTAAATTTGATTTTCTGGGAAATTTCTTCAATCATTACTTTCAATTAAGTTTTTCATTTTTCTTAAGTTTTCTATTTCTATTATTTCATTAGTTGTAAGCACTCTGTTGTTTTCGAATACTCCTTTTTGCAGCACCCTACACTTGTTTTACAGATGTAATGTCTATTTTATTTCTCTGAAGATATTAACAATAATCTTTTAAATTTTCTTCTGGCTTTGTAGTCTGTTTCTTACAAGTTTCTTATTTTTCTATTTGTTTTCATTTGTCTTTCATTTTAGCCCTTTCCTCAAATGCAAAACTTTGGTGTCTGCTTTTATTTAACAGTAAGACACATGGTGGCACATGCCTATAATCCCAGTACTCAGGAGGCTGAGACAAAAGGAGCATCATGAGTTCAATAAAGGGAGATCCTGTCTCGAAAAATAAAATAAAATTAAAAAACAAAACAAAACAAAAAACCACAGCAACAGCAACAACAAAAAACAGTAAAACACTAAAAAGGCTGTGTGCCTGGGGGAGAGAGGCAAGGTCAGGAAGTTTCACAGCAGTGGTTTCCAGTTGGATTGTGCCTGCTGAGCAGTTGCAGTGGGGTCCCTGGAAATCAGTTTATTTCTCTAGAAGTGGGCATGCTCCCCAGAACATTGTTCCCATCTCCTGTCAGGAAAATCAACTGCCAAAGTTCTGGAAGCTGAGCTGAGAAAAAAGGCTAGGTTGTCTAAAATTTGAGATAGCTTGTTCCTCTGGCTTCACGACAGCAGCTCACCTCAGCAGTGTCTGGGCTGCCCCAGTCCAAAGGCTCTCTCCAAAATTGAACCTTCAGTCTTGGCCCAGGGCTAGGAGGAGATTTAAGGGGCTCTGACCGCTTCTGAAACAGGCTTTCAGCCACTTCTGTGCTTAGCTTCATCTCCACTTTCAGCGATACCTAAAACTGGCAATTATCAAGCTTCTGAAGGTCTGAGATACAAACCATGTTGCTTCTCCAATTTCCCACTGCCAGTCTAGAAGTTAGCTTTCTTGGGTTTAAATATACTAAATTCCTGCCTGCATTCCAGTTTCTAAAAATTGGAACTTTTGGGAATTCCAGAAATTTCACCTTTTTTTATACCTTATGGGTCTGTCTTTAAAAAAAAAATAACTATGCTGTCAATTTAGTGGCATTTCAGAGGGAAGGAAGTTAAATTAAAAGAAGCCCATGTTTAGCAGATGAAAAGTTAAAAAATTATACTAATCTGTACATAATCATGGCTAAGTATAAATAAGCATCTATAGTCACATTATATTGATACATTTACCATGTCCTGATAATACAGATTTCTGCTAAAATCTAATCCAGTAAATACACATAAAAACTGCTAATCCCTGACATAAAGTAAAAGTTGAACAAAGGCTATATACATATGTCAGAAATGTGTGTGATTCTGGCATGTATATGTGTGCACACTAAGTATTTTCTGAGTATGTGGATTGCTTCTAAAGCTTTTTAAAACATGAAGAGTGGGCTTGGGGTGTGGCTAGCTCAGTGGAAGAGCACTGCCCTGGCATTTGTGAGGCCCCAGATCCCATTCCCAGTTACACTTAGCAAACAAAACAAACATGAGGAATAACTATAATATGTTCCAGCACTCTGAAGACAAGGAGGACAATTATAGCAATGCATTACAATCCTACAGTCAATAAAATATTATTGTAAGTTATTTCTGATAAAAGTTGGTACAGAGACACTGTACAGACACAGAATAGTCTCCAGATATTTGGTCACTTATTATCTTTTCTTTTTAAAGGTAATAGGCAGGTACGAAGGTTTTGGTTATTATTCTACGAACCTCCTGGTACAAGATGAGATGCTGAAACAAAGGAAGAAAATGTTTGACGTAATAAAGAAGTGCCAAGAAATGAAACATACGGGAAGAAAAGAAAAATACCCAAACACATCTATAGTATCAGCTTCTCTTAAAGACAAGAAAGTACATTACACAAAAAGTCTCATGAGAGAAGCAAAGCCCTGGTAAGCAGGTAAAAAATAACAGGTCAGAAGGGTTATTTTTGCCCTAAACTGTTTACAAGGTAATGCACAGAATATAGTCCATCAAGAACATTTCTTACCTCCTCAAAGGAGGTAAACAGTTTCTACAGTTATCTCTTGAGACTACATAGATTGTGACCCATGAGTATCACAATAATATAAGAATAAGCACTTTATAAAAGAAATGGGATTCAGGCATAGTAGTGTATGCCTGTAATCCCAGAATTTTGGGAGACTGAGATGGGAGGATCGCAAGTTTGAGTCCAGTCTAGGTAACTTAGCAAGATCTTGTCAATCAATAAATCAATCAATTGAATTTAATGAACCCATAAACCTAGGACAGAAGCATAGTGGAAAGCCGAACGTGGTAGCACACTCCTGTAATCCCAGCACTCGAGAGCCTGACACAGGAAGATTGCTTTGAGTTCAAGACCAGCCTGGGCTGCAAAGTGAGCTAAAGATCAGCCTGAACTACATAGCAAGTTCCTAACATAACGAGTCCCTGTCTCGAAAAGACAAAAAAAAAACAAAAAAGGTATAATGAAAGATATTTAGATAAAAATTTACACATCTCTGTGGTTTTGGCCTACTAGATTACTGAGCCAGGCTAAGGCTGTATAAAAGCTTGTTGCCCACTGTGGATTAACCCATTTCTCCCTGTAAGGTACACTCCTAGTTACAAGAGAGATGAATACAAATGAGATACAAACAAAAGGAAAAAGCAGTAGATAAGAGCAATAACTCAGAAGCCAAAACAGACTGGATTTTAAATCCTACCTCTGCATTTGCTAACCCTGGAAAAAAATGTTACTTAACCTCAATGATAATAATAGTAAAGTCTTCCTCTTGGTATTATTGCTATAACTAAATGAAGTAGTTTACATATCCACACATCAAACTACTTGAACAAGGTCAAATCTCCTCAAAGTAAAGTATTTTAAAAATATAGCAATATGAAGCTTGCAATTAAAACTAATCAGATGTAAATCAGAAAAAGGTGTTTGCAACATGCCTTGAAAATTCATCCTCCTTTCTTCCTTTCTGGAAATAACACCCACTCAGACTTCTATTCCATGAAGATCTCCTGAACCATAAAGGTGATTTCTTTTTCTCCTTTCAGTTTAGCCAAGTTTTTTTTGTTTTGTTTTGATTCTTTTGGAGTGTCTGTCACATACTAAGGAGTACATTATTATACATTTCTGTACTATTGTCTCCTTTGACAGAGAAGAACAGCTTCCTGACCATACCCATTCATGTCTGTGTGTTCTTTAGTAATTCGTTCAAAGCTGCAAAGAATGGGTATACACCATTAGACAAACTTGAAGCACTAAATGCTCATAATATGCCAGGCTCCAAATAATTCCACCCATTTGAGAAAAATCTTGGTAGATTAAGAGAAGGTAGCTTACTCCTACTGAAATTCCAGCCAGTTCATGCAGAATATGTGGAGAATACTATAAAATGACTTTCAAATAGTGTTATAGTTTGTGTTGAGATATCCCCACCAAACCTCATGCAGTCTAGGAGGGCCTTTTTGGAGGTGGCTGAATCTAGTTTGTGATTGGTTCATAGTCTATAGTTGGGATTAGTGATGTGAGTGCTACACTCGCCCTAGGGTGGGTGGCCTGCATACAATATAAGGGAGGGAAAGAGGCTTGCTTCTTCCTCCTTTTGCTCCTGTTGCTTTTACTGTCTTTCGCTGCCATGAACTGTTGTCCCTCTGTCACGTCACCCTGCCACAGAGCCAGATGATTATGGACTAAGCTAAGTCAACCTTTCCTTCCTTAAATTTGGGCATCAGATATTTTGTCTAAACACAAGAGAAAAGTAACCAAGACATAGAGTAAGAAAGAGTGGTCAGGAAAGGAAGACTCAATGATGCTAGGAAAACTCTTAACACACAACAAAAATGTTTGATTGTGTTGAAAATGATGTACTTGAAACTGCCCGTGGTTGCCAGGTGTGGTGGTGCATGCCTGTAATCCCAGCACTTGGGAGGCTGAGAGGGGCTCACTGTGAGTTCAAGGCCAGTCTGGGCTATAAAGTGAGTGCAAAGCCAGTCTGAACTGTATAGTGAGACCCTGTCTCAAAAAACAGACAAAAAAGAAAGAAAGAATGAAAGAACCAACCAACCAGTGGTTAAGTTATTTTTGTTGGTGCTATCAGTGCTTATTAAATGATTCTCTTCTATTAACCAATCACTGGAAAATTTTATTTTCATGTAGAAAAATATATATAGTACAACTGAAAACTGTAGTTTACTACCTTTCATCTTGACGAAATTTCACCTGAATACACAGGAAAAACAAAAGGAAAATACCAAAAGAACACCAAAGTGCCTTCGGCAGTTGGTTTAAACTATAAATATTTTTTAATCTATTCTATTTAACTTACTTTCTTTATATATATTTTTTCCTAAGGAGAATATTTCAAAATCTATACATCTAAAATTCTTAGGTATAAACTTCTTACCCCTTTCAAAGTTAATATAAAACAGGTTTAGAAGAGGTAGAGCTGAGATGACAAGAAGGTAAATTTAATGCACTGATTAATTTAAGAAAAGCATACTAATCACATAACCGAGTCTGACATTTTACTAATAAGTAATAAACCTTAGAGATAATGTAACAATCTTGGAGGCAAATTCTTTTGTATAATCCTAGAAGAAAAAGAATCACTGGGCGTGGTAGCACACGCCTGTAATCCCAGCACTTGGGAGGCTGAGGCAGGAGGATCGTTGTGAGTTCAAAATCAGCCTGGGATACAAAGTGAGCTCAAGGCCAGCCTGAACTGGAAAGCAAGACCCTGACTAAAAAAGAAGAAGAAGAAAAAGAAACACAAAAAGCCGGGCATGGTGGCTCACGCCTGTAATCCCAGCACTCGGGAGGCTGAGACAGCTGGATCGTTGTGAGTTCAAGACCAGCCTGGGCTACGAAGTAAGCTCAAGGCCAGCCTGGACGGCATAGTGAGACCCTGTCTCAAAAACACCAGGGCTGGGGATCTAGCTCAGTGGCCTAAGTGCCTGACTGGCAGGCGCAAGGTCATGAGTTCAATCCCCGGTGCCGCAAAAAAAAAAAAAAAAAGAAACACATACAGACAGATGCAGGATAAACTGAATTGTTATTTTCCCATAAACTCTAAAAAGGACATTACAAATCTCTTTATTGATACTATAATCAAGTTTTAGTCGATTTCATCTTCGAATATCCTCCAATATTGATGCATCATTTTAAATATTATGATTAATCATTTATATATTTGAAAAACACAATACTCAATGATTAATACAGACATTATATTAACAGTTTTACCGAAGTACTTATTTGAAATTCAAGACTACAAATCAATAAAACAAATAATACACCTCTAAAACCCAATCCAATATACTTTTGGTATAATTTCAAGTGATGATGTAAGTATCTTATACCACCTTGAAAGCTAAAATAAGTTATTTTAGTTTTTAATTTCAAAGTAATAGTTCATTTTGCTACTCACACTATAAAGGTCTCGTGTTTCTTCTTTCATTTTAGGGATCTCAAGAAGAAGAGCCCAGACTTCACCTCGAAGTTGGAGGGGAATTCCTTTGTAAATTCTTCTGTGAAACTTACCAAAAGGAAAAGAAACTGGAGGTTACACACTGACAAAAGCTTAGATTAGCCCCTTCAGTTGAGCTCATTAATAACTGTTGGTCTTTTATTTTCAGGGTATTCATGACAATTGATACATTTTTAATTAGTTGATACAAATCGACTCTGTTATCTCTCTTTTTCCTATCCTACAAGAAAGAGATAGACAGACATGAAAAGAACAAAGGAAAGTCAAAAATGCACAATTCATACTACTACCAGACAAAAGTGTCCCTTGAGAGGCAGGAAAATATAGTCAATGCCCTTTGCTAGATTGTGAATATCTTATTTACACAATCCCTTCCTTTCCCATCAGACACCCAGAAGGTGCTCCCTGTGTCCTGTTGGAGTGCAGACACAGCTATCTAACTGCTAATCTCTTTCCTTCCACTTTTCACGGCCTTCTTGGACAGATCACGTTCCCTTCTGTCTATCTCAGACCTCAGTTCCACTGGCAATGTCTACTTCTTGTTTGTGTTCTCTCCCCCACCCCATCTCCCCCCGCATCTCCCTCTCTTTCTCCCTCTGTGTCTGTCTCTTTTACCTTCCCCCGCTTCTTCCCTTTTCAACTCTTGCTATTTCTTCAGGGAAGCCTTTGTCCTTTTCTTAAAGGATCAAACAAAAATGATGACAAATCTTCATCAAGGAAAGACATGACTTTTGAATAAAATTAAAACATAAATGAAACTAAGCATAAATCATTAGTATTAACTTTTTGAGTCCTTGAAAAGTGTACTATATTGCCCTGAGAATCTTACAGTTCAATATATTTCCCCACCTTCTCTGTAATTATTTTTTTCAAGTATAATTACAGTACTCAAAATAATACCTTTCAAAACTTAAAAATGGATGCCCAAACAAGGAAATGATTAACAAATTATGGAAAATACCCTTAAGGATTAAGGTAAAAATCAGTACATAATTACCTTAAAGATCAAGATACAGGCTGAGTAGCCCTTTTTGAAATGCTTGGGACCAAAAGTGTTTTGGATTTTGCACCTTTCCCACGTTCTAGAGTATCTGCACGTACATAATGAGAGTGCCTAGAGATGAGACTCAGTCTAAACATGAAATTCTTTCATGTCTTATAACACTCCTTGTCTGAAGACAATTTTATTTAATATTTCTGTTTCAATGAGACCTATCACATGAGGTTAAGTGTGGAACTGCTCACTTGTGGCATCATGTGGACACCAAAAAGTGCTGAATTTTGGTGCATTTCATATTTCAGAATGCTCAACCTGTAATATATTTCAATGCATGGCTAAAAATTTAAGAAGGAAGCTTTAATTGAAGTGACGAGGTGCAGAGCTTCAACTTATACTACTACACTCACATTTTATTAAAATTTCTACCCATTTTTATTAGCATATATTTGTGATACATAATAAATACATTCATTGTGGGGAGTTGGTACATATACACATCATATTTGTCCTTCCATTTCACCCAGCCTCTAGATTCCCTCCCCAACTGTATAAGTTAGCCTTCCTTTCAGTATAAGTTATAATGCAGTTTTAACAACCTTTGATAGTGGTTGAAAGTGACTGACAATGCAGTGTAACTTTTATTTTGAAACCCTCACTACTATGAAGTTGATTCAGTTCAATAATTACACACATGCTGGGCATTGTGGCACACATTTGTAATCCCAGCATTCAGGAGGCGGAAGCAGGATTACTGTGAGTTCGAGGACAGCCTGGGCTACATAAGCGAGTTTAAGGCCAGTCTGAACTACATAGCAAGACCCTATGTCTCAAAAAAATAAATTAAAAAATGAATTTTTAAAAAATTACACATATGATTTGTTTTGCTCTTTTGGTATAAACATGATAAGCCTCAGATTTGAAATTTCAGAGGAGAGTACCTAGAATTACAGAAATTTTAACCTGTGCAATAGCTCTAACTGGAGAAATTTATATATAATGACTGTGTTGTCAATAAACCAGACTTGCAATACTTTTTATGTATCCAATATTTACTACTATTAATTGCAAACTAAGTGTGGTAAAAATGAATTTAATATTTCTCCCAAAGAAGTATGCAATCTACATCCACTTCAAAATTATAATAAACTATGCTTTTTAAAGCACTATTATATGTTAAAAGTAATTTCAAGTTATCTCATAAATTTCTAGAGTAAAGATGCTGTACTGTAAATATCTGGTGTAAATGCCAAAAAGTGTGGAACTACTGCAAATATGAAAAGTAAAAAAAAATTTTTTTTGGATACTGGACATTGAACCCAGGGCCTTCGCACTGATCTATTTTCCCATCCCTTTTTATTTTAAGATAGGTCTTGCTAAGTCACTAAGGGTAAATTATTCCTACCTCAGCCCCTCGGAATGCTGGGATTACAAGGGTACACAACAAAGCCCAGTTAAAATTCTAATAGTAAAACAGAGTATAATGGTTAAGGAGATTGATATCAATAAACCTGAATTTCTGATAGACTGATATTTTCCACAAGTAAAATTTGAGCTCTGACATGTATTTTATTTTATTGCTTTTGTTCAATTCTGCACTTGGGATCATATAAAAATTACTGTCCATCACTTATGCAAAAACCCAGTTTTAAATAAACATACCCATCAAGTTGTCATGATTAAACTAAGAAATAAAATAAGAAATTAATGCACCCCATTCTATAAAGGGGTAAAATTTTAAAATGAGGTACAAATGGAAAGGACTGAGAAAGAAATACTGATATATTGCCCTTGTCACACACAGTAACAATTATTCCAACTATTACTGAGCATTTACTGTGTGTAGGAAACTATTTTAAGTCATTTGATGATATATAATTCTGACACCAACTCTGTAATTCTTTATACCAAAAACTCAATTTTATAAATGAGACAGTGAAACCTAAAGAGATTAAATAATGCCCAAAGGCACATACAAGAGGCTACCAATTAGCGAAAGATTACTGATTTTTCAGTTCATAAAAAATAAGGATCATCCTTCCATGACTATAGTACAATGTTTGACCAATTGCACTTACTAAAACACATAGAATAGTGAAAGGAAAATATTAAGAAAATCAAAGAGTGGAAAACATTAAGGTAATAATGTAATTATACCTAAATGTAGAAAGAACATAAAAGAGACATCCCTAGAATTTGAGCTGTAGGAAATGAAACACAATGAAAAAATTAAATTGTAAGATTCTAAAATAAGAATCTTAAATTATGATTATCGGTTTTCAAACACAGTCAGTCCTTCGTATCCATGGATTCCATATCTGTGGATTCAACCAACTGCTAGTCAAAACTATCTGAAATGGAGCTATGTCCGTTTTGCAAATGCATGGACTTTTTTTTCCCTTGTCATCTCTTTAAACAACACAGCATAAAAATTATAATTAAATTAATCACACAGAATTTACATTGTACTAAGTATTATTAGTAGTCCAGAAATGAAAAGTATATTAGAGGATATTTACAGGTGATATGTAAACGCAATGCCATTTTACATCAAGACTTGAGCATCAGCTGAGCTGATTGACCCTGACTCACAGATAAACATACTCAGGCTACAATGAAACTCTCTAATAAATACCTGCTTTGTGGCCAATACTTACTAGGTACCAGATCTACAAACATGAAAAAGTTCTATGGAGCTTACACTGTATTTGGGGAAACAAATATATAAGTAGACAATCTTAAACAGACAATTCTTTCTAACAAAATATAAGCAAATAAATTGCTAGCAGAATTGGGGCATTGTACTTGATAAGAAAATTCACAGTAGAGAACTACTCTCCAGTGTGCCAGAGTGGTAAAAGAAGGATAGTAGGCACTGCACTGTTCGCATCTGCATCAAGTGTTTTAGGGGGTGGTTATTCCTTGTATGAATATACAGTTCTAAGGGAAACCACAAACAATTCAGGGATAAAACTGTGGGAGATGAGACAAACAATCTGCTCTGGTGTCACTTATTTGTCCAACACAGTAGTTCTCATCCTAGGACTGTATTACAGATAATGGAAGAAGGCAGGAAGTAGTTCTTTGTGAGAGTTAGGAAAGATTTCCTATAGAGAAAATGACAATAAACTGAATACTGAAGAATGCAAGTGCCAAGAAGAGAAAATCAACAGTGGGTATAGTGGTAAGGATAATGATAAGTCAAACAGTAACAATATTAATAACAATAGTTATTAATAACATTTCTGTTATTCTGGCTATACAGTAACATTTTCTGATTGTTTACAATGAAAAAATATTATATGTTTCTAAGTCAATACAGTGTTTGTAATATTTCTGCATTCCTAAAGAGGCAAATACTACTACTGTCATGCCCATTTTACAAATGAGAAAACTAAGATGTAGACTAAAATGTAGCTCAAAGTAAACTATCCTAAGAATTCAAATTCATTAGTCTTATTTTGGAACTCAGTCTTAACAATTACGATATAGCATTCTATATATTGGATTTTAACAACAACTTAATATCCTAATTTGAAAATATACCACTTTAAAAAATCTTTTACAAATTTATTTTATGGATTTAATATATGACATCTGAAAGAAAATGGAAGGTTGCCTGACCTCAGTCTTTCATTGTCATTATTTTTGTTCATTTGCCGATAAAATTAGTCTTACTTCAGTGCTGCTGATACAGTTAAAAATGTAAATGCTTTTGATACCTTTAAAAAAGTGATCACTTTCAATACTTTTTTTTTTTCCAGCTTATGTGACCTCAAAACAGCAGTGTATCTGCAACATTCTGCCTGCCAATAAGTACTTTTCAGCCCAGTAAGTCCAGCTCAGTTTTGTGGCAGTGTTAAAACTGCAAGCATGGGGCCGAGGATTTAGCTCAGAGGCTCAAGTGCCCATCTGGCAAGCGCAAGGTCATGAGTTCAATCCCTGGTACCCAAAAAACAAAAAACCTACAGGTATGCACCATCAATGACTGCCTCTCCATTTTCTTTAACTATACCCACCTGCTCCACTGGCTCCTTTGTCTCTGCTTCAAACAGCATGAGTCTCCCAAATCTGAGCCTTAAAACATTTTAAACCACCTACAAGGTCCTACTGCATAACTACATTTTATTCCTTTCTGGCCTTTATGACAAACACTGACAGAAAAGACTGGATAAAATGTGAACAATTATATGAGCTCCAGAGTCCAGATACGGACTCTCTTGCTTGTTGCTAACAAGCTATGCGACCTTAAGAAATTTAATTTTAAATGACGGGTCTCGGTTTTCCAATGAGTAAAATAAAATGTTGGTTAATATGGACTCAAAAATCTGCTTAGTCATTTAACCAACAAGAAATATACATATCTACAGTAGGCACTAGGCTATGACAGACCTTAGAGACAAGGATATCATCACCAATTAAATTATAATGATATCAACTTAACAGAAATTATTTCATACACCACACTTTAAAAATACAACATTCCTGT
>RJWT010016377.1:0-19826 GCA_004365215.1 Cuniculus paca | reverse complement strand
AAATTGGGAACTTGTAAGCAAAGTCTTTCCCCTTGGTACAGTGATTTTAGCCTGTGGGTACAGTGATTTTAGCCTGTGGTGGGGAAATTAATGAAGGATAGTGTATAAAATAGAGATAACTGATAATAAGTAAAATAGAAGGAAGGCTCTGGGAGAGCTGATGATCATGCAAGCTTTGCTAAACTAGAGAAGACAAAATAGAAAGAATGAATAAGGAAGAGATTATTGAAGTTAACCAGGAAAGTTAAAGAGACTATTCACTCTTGTGAAAATATAATTAAATCTTAGGAGGTAAATTGAGGAAAGGGGAAATAAGATGAATAGATTGGAACAAAAATATAGATGAAAGGCAAAAAAAAAAAAAAAACAGGGAAAATAACAAACTAGCAAAAAAAGAAAAACCAAGCAAAATTCCTCTGGTTCCACCAGGAGCACAAAACTACTGGATAACACTGCCAAGCCTTCAGTAGTTTGTACTGCATTTGAGGTTGATCTTGGCTCTAGATGCAGGACCTGGGGCCATAGTCTTCAGCCAGTACTTTTCATATGTCCCTTAGCAGCTTGTTTCCTTACTGATTCTCTTATGTCTCCCTGTTGCTGTGCTGCTTTCATGCAAAGACAGGGGGCTGCTCCCAATCTCATGCACCATTGACTTTTCCTGGTTCTTGCTCAGCATTCTGTGTTCCTCTTCCACGGGCAGTTGTCTGTCCTCTCAGGTCATTTGTTGCAGGTTGGAGTAGGATGCTGTGTGTTCCTCTGCTCCTGCTACTGCCATCTAGGGCTGCTCAGTCCAATTCTTACTGCTCTCCCAAGGGGGGAGTGGTAACTTTCCACTAGTTACCTTACGAGATCTGCAGCATGGGTGCTACCCTCTGACTGTAGTGTGTCACTTTGTCAGTGAGATAAGATAGAGTGCTGTGTGGAGCCTTTCTGTTCCTGCCCCTTAGGTGGTGACAGCACTGGTCCGCGTGGTCTGACGGTACAAGGCTGTTTAATTCCTGTCCTTCTGTGACCGTGGGTTGGAGGTGTTAGCTATTACCTTTACTCCACACCCCTGTAGTGTTTAATCTTGTTCTAGAGGTTCCAGTTAGTGCTGTGGTATACAAAAGGAAAGGGAAAGAAAAAGAGGAGAAGAGAAGAGAAGAGAAGAGAAGAGAAGAGAAGAGAAGAGAAGAGAAGAGAAGAGAAGAGAAGGAGGGGAAGAGAAAAGAAGAGAAAAAAGAAAAGAGAAAAGAAGAAAGGAAAAGAAGAAAAGAAAAAAGGAAAAGAAAAGAAAAGGAAAAGGAAAGGAAAAGAAAAGAAAAGAAGAAAAAAGGAAAAGTGACTAATCATCAGGGAATCCCTTATGTCAAATTGGTTTTCATTTCAGCATGTATGTCCCTCCTCTTTCTGCCAATTACCTGTGTGTTAGTTGAATTTCTCTGAGTAGCTCTGAACGAGGCTTTTCCTCTATTCAGCCATCTTGTCTGCCCCTCACAAGTAAAATTTTTTTATGTTTTCATTGATAATCAGGTAAAAACTTTGGGGTTTGGTTAGGATTAGGCTTGGTGACTCATGTATGAAATGTCAGGACTTTGGACTCAGCTGCAGGAGAATAAGTAGAAGTTTGAAGCCAGCCTGGGCTACTTTGTATGTTCAAGGCCAGCATGAACTACATAAAAAAAAAAATTACAGGGCTGGGGATTTAGCTCAGCAGCACAAGTGCCTGCCTGGCAAGCGTGAGGTTGTGAGTTCGATCCCCGGTACAAAAAAAAAATTACAAACATGTATTTTGCATCAAAAATACATGGGTGATGCCAGGGATTTAGCTCAGCATTACAAGTGCCTGCCTGGCAAGTGTAAGGTTGTGAGTTTGATCCCTGGTACAAAAAAAAACCCAAAAAGTATTAAAAACACAAGAGTGAATAATGTAGTTTAACATTAAACTGCATGCTCAGTGTGTCTGTGGTCCAGTATTACATCTTTCTAGGGAGAAAAAAAAATAAACAAAAAACAAATTGGAATTGTAAAGTTAACTGTTGCCTACCATTTGTAGTACTTTTATGTTAGAACCTATATCAAATTTATACTTTGTAATTGAAGGAAAATGTCTTATATCCTGAGGGAATTTTTTGTAAATGTCTACTTTTTGGAAAAATGTTTTATTTCTTGTATTTACACAGTAAAAGTGTATCTAATACCTATTGTATGAGTGTTTTTAAGTGCATTATAATCAGCAGTTTCTAATGGTGTTTTTGATGGATGCTAAATTTGTCACTAAAACCATCTACTCATGTATATTGATTGAGGTAGGTCATGTGTCTCTGACTGAAAATGTGCTGTTTTAAGATTCAATTACAAGGAAATTTTATAAGATACTTGCAGTTTGATGCTAGTTTCATACCAGTAAAGTTTCTTGCTAAATTTACATTTTAACCTTTAAATTATGATCCCCTTTCTTTATTCAACAAGATGGTTAGTTAGCAAGTGTGTAGCATTATTTCTTCTCCTTTTATTTTTTTATTCAATAGAAAATAAAATTTCTGGATTGAATGCTGACATACAGATTAAAAGTAAATCAAATCATTGAAGCAATCAATGAAAAGATGAATACCCTCTGAAAGTACATTTTATTAAATACCAAAATCAAATTTGCTTTTCCTAGACCATGCTCACTATGAAAAGTATTATACCCTGGTCATCTCATGCCTGTTTGCAGTGTTCCAAATGCATGCCTTTTCCTGCAGTCAGTATTAATAAAACTGAACTAGTTTTCCAACTCTGACTTAAGAACTTAATATATTGGTCTCATTTTTAGATTACAGTACAGTGAATTTCAAGGCTATTATAATTCAGTAGATAGGTAAAATGACAGTGTAATGCTTAGCGAGTTGTTCAGTAGTATAGAGGTATTAAGTTGCTTTTTGGTCTGTGTCACAATTTAAATTTCGTCATTGTATCTTCATTTTGGTTTAGATCTCAGCAGATACAACAGCCATACTTGTTGTGAAATATTGGATCTTGTCTCAGGTTATGCTTTTTGGCTTCTTGGCTTTCCCATGGCTTCTCCAGCCAACTCCCTTCTTGCTCTACTTGCTGATGAACCTGTTCACAATGCAGAGGAATCGGCTCACCAGGGTATTGTCTGGAGCAAGTGCACACTGCACACAACCATGTACTTGTGGTCTGCTTTTCCCATCTCTAAAATTATCTCAGTGTTACCATCATTGGTGGTCAGTGTGTTATGCGTCCGCTTCTGTATCACATGTGTGTCTTGGGCTCTCCAAATGTTTTTGTTTTTTGCCCTTTGCTACACTCAATTTTTGCTCAGTATTATGGGCTATGCCCCATATTTGTCTGTTTCTCCGACTGTGTTACAATATGCATTTTACCCTCCGTGACAGTTTATACCTTGTGTCTTCATCCTGGGATGTGTTCACATATGGGAATTATGTTGACAAGAATTATGTTTCTCTGTTGCCTTGTGTAGGGCTAATATTATCTAAGATTCCCTGCCACAATTTCCATCAGGAGTGGGGCTTGTACAGAGGAGAAATCCTATTCATCATGCTTGTGGTGTCATCAGTTCCTTAGTCCACATTGTCTTCACCTATGTCTTTATTTTGTCTGCCATCTTTGGATGTTGAGGAGTGGTAGATTGCCTTTTCTAAGAATATAATTTACTCCACTCTGCTTGGCATGTCCTCTGACCCTTTCTTTGTCAGTTCTTTCCAACCCAAATTCTAAAATATCTCAAAAGAGACTCTGCAGAATAAGCTACAGTATGTCAACAATCCTGTCAATTTTAGCCTAAGGAGAAGTGATCCAATGGATCAACAGAAAAAAGGCCTTTCCTATCAAACTCGCCACTAGAAGTTCCAAGGCTAGGGATCTAGTAAGTAGCAGCACCCTGGATTCAATGTTTCTTCATTTTCTTCCTTTCACCAGTTCTCTTCCTTTCCTACTCTCCCTCCCTAATATATTCTGCTTTCCTTTTTGTTCCTTTTTCCCATTCTTTCTTTGCTTCATTTCTCTGTGCCTTTAAAAAAGAAATTTTATTTTAAAGAGAAAAAGGAAAAAACAGAAAAATCAGGAAGCAAAGACAACTAAAAAACAAGAAAAACAAAAGCAAAATGACAATGACAACAACAAACACATAAACAATAGCCATATAGGTTTTCAAAACAAGGTGATAGGAATTTAACAATGGTTGTTATACTGCATACTGTTATCTTTAATATAGTTGCTCCGGTTGCCAGATACACAAATAAAACAAAACAACAAAATGGAACAAAACATTAGATTTCAAAAACAAGACAGAAGGAAGTCCCCCACAGTTGCCACAATGCACACTGCCATCCTCCAAATAGATGCCCAGACCACCAGCCCCAGGCCTGCAGAGTCAATCAATCAAATTCAAGCATCAAGCTATTCCTTTTACTTCAGTTGGTATCATCTCACTCTGAATCCTCTGAATCAGCCAGTTGCTTACCAGCATTGGAGAGGGATGCTCTTCTGGTTTCCCAGCCCACATGCTGCATGGCTCACAGGAAGGTGTGGTTTATCTTCTTGCTGTGTCTCTTCCTGATCTCCATAGTGGAGCCTGGCTCACAGGAAAGCATGGTTCATCTTCTTGCTGAGGCTCTTCCCATTCCCCATGGCAGAGCCTGGCTCACGGAAAGGTGTGGCTCCACTTCTTGCCAATCACCACGGCAGAGCCTGGCTCATGGGAACGTGTGGTTCATATTCTCGCTGAGTCTCTTCCCGATCGATCCCCATCTTGAAGGCTGGCTCATGGAAAGGAATGGTTTTTCTTCTTGCTGAGTCTCTTCCCAATTCCCTTGGCAGAACCTGACTCCTCCTCTGTGCCTTTTCTTTGCTTTTTTATTTTCTCTGTTTCTATTCCTCCTTGCTTCCATTTAATGCTCTTATACCCCTTCTTTTTTTCGTTTGCCTCTCTCACAAATCTCTCCCTCTTTCCTACATTTTTTCCTTCATTAATTATTATTGTACTGCAAATAGTCTTCCTATTTGTCTATTTATCATTAAGTAGAGATAGCCAACTTTACAGAAATATGTTTGCTGTTTGATTTCTTAATTTGAAAATATACATAGTCAACAGTCTAGTCCATTTAGAATATTTTATTTTCTCCTAAAGAACCCCAGACCCTTATTTCTTCTATTTTTCCCAAGCTATATGAAGGGTATATGGCTTGGGAAAAATATAGTACTTTGCACTATATATTTTCATGTTGTGACCATTTTGTATATGTGAATCATTCAACATTGCCTCTGTCTGTCTTTTCTGCATGGTATTTACAAGATGTTGTATTTATCCATAAATTCTTTCCTCTTATGAATGTATATTATTATGGAAAACTTAGATCTTTGGTGATTCCTCAATTTATACAGATTCGAGTAGTTTCTACATTTTAGCTTTTATGAAGACTAAATTGAAATGTAATTGTAAAATGCATTCCTCCCAAGTGCTAGGATTACAGATACGAACTGCCGTGCTTGGCTCTCAACTCAGCATTTTATGTGAGGATTTAAGACATCTCGGATTGTAGATCTAAACCTTTCTTTGAGAATTATATGTCTGATCCTGTAATAGGCAGTGACTTTTGAGGATGTGACTGTGAGTTTCACCACTGAGGAATGGGCTTTGCTGAATCCATGCCAAAAGAAGCTCTACAGAGATGTGATGGAGGAAACCTTCAGGAACATGGCTGCTATAGGTAAGGAAGATATCTCTTTCTCACTTATACTCTCAGAGAGTATTGTTTGTTGCTCATCAATGCAGTTTCACTATAAAGAATATGAAAACATTTTGAAGAATATCTCTGGCTTGGTTCCATTATATCATAAATCTTATTGAAATCTATTAATTTTTATGTATTATAATGAGTCTATATTTCTATGTCTACGATTCAGGAAGCACTGGGGACAACCAGGAAGTTGAAAAAGAATGCAAAACTTACTGGAGACACCTAAGGTAATTTGCACTCACAAGGAAAAAGAATGTTTCTCATCAGTCAGTGTGTGAGCAGAAACATGACAACCAAGGAAATGAGACAAAGTTCAGTTTAATGTCACAAATATTCTCCAAAGAAGTATACATGTTGAGTATGCAACATGTAAGAATTCCTTCCAAAAAATGTATGAAATTGCATTTAGGTATTGTATATAGATGTATATGAAAAGAATAAACTTTGGCTTTTGACAGGAATCCATCTGTAGGATATCTATCTATTTATGCATGTGAATGTAACACATTTAGTATCTCAAAATTGCTAACCTTTTGGCAGTATTCAAAGTACAAATGAATTCTAGTGCTTCAATAAGTTTTTCAAGTCATTGTCCAGAAAATTGAGTCCATTTTGATTGCACATTCTCACAAGATGCCCTCCAACTTTGCTGGTGGAATGTTAAGTACAGTCACTATGACAATCAGTATGCAAATGTCTCTAAAAGTTGGTCAAGACATGTGTATGCTGTGTATATTCTCAAAAGAGTCAGAATACTCGTTTAATACACATGCATGCATAGGGCATATGCAATGCAGGTCAATTTAAAACAAGTAGGCCCTGAATCGGCTTAGATGTCTATCACTGAATGCATGGATAAGGAAAATTGTTGAGAGGTTCTGTGTGTTTGTACATTCTTGTAAACCCAGCACTCTGGAAAATAGAATCTTCAGAATTGCAAGTTGAAGCTCTGCCTGAACATCTTAATAATCAATGAGAATCTCTCAAAATGAGAAATAAAAAACTGGAGATTTTGTGCTAAGACCTGTGTTTCATTCCTAGCGCTAAATAGAAAAAGGAAATGTGCTATACAGTCAACTAAAAAGATAAATAATATCATGTTCATTGACAAAAGAAAGATGAATCTTCCTCCCATAATGTTCAGTGAAATAACTCAGATGTGAAAGGTGAGATATCACTTAGTTTCTCATGTATGAGAACCCAAAAATTATAAATTAGACTAAAATAAAGGAGAGTTGATAGCAAAAGGAAAGATTGACATTTTGCTGGTGGGAAAGGCAACCAGGGTAAGGAGAGAAAGGAGAGAGTGATGGGGGAAATGGTATCAAAATGATCGATATGTGATACACATAAGTACCCATAACCCAAAAAAAGGTAAACATTCTGTGTTTCAAAATATACCAACTTTAACATTGCCAAATGAAAAGTACTCTTTTGGGAATGGCTGTTTTTGAACGTATCTTGCAAGGTACTTAGTTAATTCATTGTCCAAATTTCTTAGGAGGCATCAAAACAGAACTTGGTCTGGTAAAACAATAATATGAAGACCCACTTTATTACCATGTTTTTTCTTTACAGAAATAAAGAGGTAGAAAAGTGCTGTCGACATAAAGCTTGGAATCAGTATAAAGAAGTGTTCTTTGGTACTCCAGATGCTAATGTGGATGCAAAAGAAACAGACACACATAATGATGTACGGAATCCTGAAAGAAATCACACTGGAGGGAAACCCTATGTATGTAAGCAAAGTGGGAAAGCTTTCAGATGGCACAGAAATTGTCAAAGACATGAAAGTACTCATCCTGGGAAGAAATGCTATGTATGCAAGCAATGTGGGAAAGCTTTCAGCACTCGTGGAAATTGTACAATACATGAAAGAATTCACACTGGGGAGAAACCGTATGTATGTAAGCAATGTGGGAAAGCTTTTACCACACGTGGAAATTGTCAAATACATGAGAGAGTTCACAGGGAGAAGCACTATGTGTGTAGTCAGTGTGGGAAACTTTTCAGGACTCATGGTGATTGTCAAAGACATGAAAGGAGCCACAGAGGTGAGAAACCCTACAAATGTAAGCAATGTGGGAAAGCTTTCAGGAGAAACAGTACTTGTCGAACACATGAAAGAATTCACACAGGGGAGAAACCCTACATATGTAAGCAGTGTGGAAAAGCTTTCAGCAGGTGCAGTGAATGTAAAACACATGAAAGAAGTCACACAGGGGAGAAATACGTATGTAAGCAATGTGGGAAAGCTTTCAGTACACAAAGATCTTGTCAAAGACATGAAATAATTCACACTGGGGAGAAGCCCTATGTATGTAAGCAATGTGGGAAAGCTTTCAGCAGAAATTTTGATTGTCGAAGACATGAAAGAACTCATACTGGAGAGAAACCCTATGCATGTAAGCAATGTGGGAAAGCTTTCACCACACAGGGATATTGTAAAATACATGAAAGAATTCACACTAGGGAGAAACCCTACGTATGTAAGCACTGTGGGAAAGCTTTCATAAGGCCCAGGGAATGTAAAATACATGAAAAAACTCACACAGTGAGGAAACCCTATATCTGTAAGCAATGTGGGAAAGTTTTCATTACACACAAATCTTGTAAAATACATGAAAGACTTCACACAGGGGAGAAACCCTATGTATGTATGCAATGCGGGAAAGCTTTCAGTAGGCCCAGCAACTGTAAAGTACATGAAAAAATTCACACAGGGGAGAAACCCTATATCTGTAAGCAATGTGGGAAAGCTTTCAGCAGAAGCACTTACTGTCGAAGTCATGAAAGAACTCACACTGGGGAGAAACCCTATGTATGTAAGCAGTGTGGGAAAGCTTTCACTGCACACAGATCTTGTCAAATACATGAAAGACTTCACACTGGGGAGAAGCCCTATATATGTACACAATGCGGGAAAGCTTTCAGTAGGCCTGGTGACTGTAAAATACATGAAAGACTTCACACAGGGGAGAAACCCTATATATGTAAGCAATGTGGGAAAGCTTTCAGCAGAAACTCTCATTGTCAAAAACATGAAAGAACTCACAGTGGGGAGAAACGCTATGTGTGTAAGCAGTGTAGGGAAGCTTTCATGAGTTACAGTGAATATAAAACACATGAAAGAACACATGAAAGGGAGAATCCATATGTATGTAAACAATGTGGGAAAGCTTTTACCACACGTGGAAATTGTCAAAAACATGAAAGAATTCACTCTGGAGAGAAACCCTATGTATGTAAGCAATGTGGGAAAGCTTTTACCAAACGTGAATCTTGTCAAAATCATGAAAGAATTCACACTGGAGAGAAACCCTATGTATGTAAGCAATGTGGGAAAGCTTTTACCAAACGTGAATCTTGTCAAAATCATGAAAGAACTCACACTGGGGAGAAACCCTATGCATGTAAGCAATGTGAGAAAGCTTTTACCACACGTGAATCTTGTCGAAATCATGAAAGAATTCACACTGGAGAGAAACTCTATGTATGTAAGCAATGTGGGAAAGCTTTCACCACAAAGGCATCTTCTCAAATACATGAACGAATTCACACTGGGGAGAAACTCTATGTATGTAAGCAATGTGGGAAAGCTTTTACCACTCATGGAAATTGTCAAATACATGAAAGAATTCACAGTGGGGAGAAACCATATGTATGTGAACAATGTGGGAAAGCTTTCAGGAGGCACAGTCAACGTAAAAGACATGAAAAAGTTCACACTGGTATTAATCCTGTGTATGTAAGCAATGTAGGAAAGCCTTCACTAGGCACTGTGAATGTATCATACATGTATGAACCTACACAGGTAGAAAATCTGTGTATGTAAGTAATGTGGGTAAACAATCACCACATAAAGATCTTGTCCAATAAATGAGAGCTTTCACACTGGTGAAAAAACCCGTGTATGTGAGAAATTTGGAAAAACTTTCACGAAGCACAGTGGATGTCAGATACATGAAAACTCATACAGGGGACAAACTCTATGTATGTAAGCAATGTGGGAAAGCTTTCTCCACGTGGAGATACTGTTAAATTTATGAAAGAATTTACACTGGAGATAGGTAGGTATGCAACACTGGAAAGCGCTCAGCAGGCACAGTGAATGTAAAATACATGAAAGAGCTCACAGTGTGGATTAATCCTATGTATGGAAGCAATGTGTGACTACCTTGGGCACACATGATGATTGTCACATATATGAAAGAACTTACTGGACAGAAATCCTATGTAGATAAGCAATGTGGGGAAAATGCCAGTCCACACATATTGTTAAATATATGAAGGAAATCTCCCTGGGGGAGAAAGTTTATATATGTAATCCTATTTTGAAAGTCCTGTGAAATTTTATCATGCAGTGGAGACTTGAAGAAATAATACAAAAATTGGATGTCAAGTTTTCTTCACAAATTTTCCAGGAAATACAGATCTCAGGTGGAGTTGTCTTAAAGTACATAGATTGTATGGTTTTCAATAAATCACTTATACATATCCAGATTATGTCTCTGTAGGATTTAATGTAGAAATACCGAGTTGATATTTTGTAATTTTGAGTGTCTCTGCTTAATCTCTAGTGTCTTTTAGTTGAACATGGTGAAATGAAGTGTGCTTTTTACTCTTAGGTAAGGTTAGTGTCTGCATAGTTAATGTTATGTCATTGAAATTGGGAGATACAGCCCACTAAACATACTTTAATTTTTGTATTGTTTTCTGTTAATTGTTGGGATTTTTTTTTAATTTTTGGTGCATGTTTGCACCTCCATGTTTGGTAAAAAACAAATGTTTCTGAGTTTCATTCCACATTTTATATTAAGATATATATTTTCAGAGGCTTGTGAACATGTGTTTTTGACAAAGTTTAGGTGTTTTTCACACAATTTGTAGATTAGTAAATGGTCTGTTTTCAATGTTGTGAGAAGATACCTACTCATATCCTAACCTTACTGTATATTATATTGTGTATGTAAGGTTGCATGAGCTTCTTTTTATTGAAGCCAATATCATTGTTTAAATCATTTTATGTTTTCTTGCCATCAAAATTTTTGCTGTGATGTTTATATTGCAGTGAATTTAATTTGGTGTTAATTTTTCCACCGCATGTGCCAAAAGTAAATCATGCTGTTGTGAATTTCTGACTGCCCCTGGTCAGCAGAACCATAACTTTTCTACAATTCATAACATGAATTTTAGTAATGTCTCCAGGAAGTATAAATGATGATATGATTTATCAGTAACAACAGTTTGAAATGAATTCTTGTCAGCTGTGGAGTTGTTTTGGGGAGCATGGTTGCTATTGAATGTACCAGGCAAATGCCTTTGTTCTATTCCCTGCTGCTGTGATAACAGTCTGTCTTTGGGCATCATTATTGTTTTTACCTAATTCTCTGAACTAATGGTGTGAAGGGAAACCTAACTCAGGTGAGGTATCAGTCAGTTTGCTAAAAAGGAATTTATGAAGTTATAATTCAGATTGTTTTTTCTTTCATCAATTTTTGAGACAAATTTCTGCAATGCCATCTGTCATTGTTCATATGGACCACTGCCTGGTGTTTGCAGTATGTGCCAGTTGCCTTCAAACACATGCAGTGAGCCAAGGTGTGTGCACGAGTCCCAGTTGCTCTCCTCTGAGTGCAGTTTTTGCTCTCTTTTTAACATTGATGATATTTGTGAAATGTTTAATACAGTGTTCTTGAATACAAAAGCCACTCAAGTTCTGATGTTGTTACAAATCTATGGTATCATGAAAACATAAGTGAGCACTGCATTAAGTACCCATAATACAGTGAGTATTGCTTTCCCTAGACTGTATTATGCCTCGACACATAATTTATTCACCAGTTGTGTAATATCTCCTAAAATTATGTCTATTTTGTATCTGAAATATTTGATATAATTTATGGACAAAGAATACTGTACAATGTCTTTACACCCGACATCACGTGACCAGCTTCCCTGAAGCACTTTTCTGCTTATTATCACCAGGAAGACGTGTAGTGTTTATTTGTATTCCAGCTAGAATATTGAAACTACATGACATTTACCCTGAGTACATTCACTTTCTCATTACCATGAAAATAAATCTTGCTGATCCTGCTGATGCACGCTTGTAATCCCAGCAACTCTGGAGGCTTAAGCAGGTGAAGAAAAAGTTGAGTCCAGCCTGTTCAACTTAGTGAGAGCCTGTCTCAAAATATATCTTCAAGTTCTGCAGATTTAGCCCAGTGCTATTGTATTCCTAGGTTTGCTCCCCAGCATCAAAATTATTTTAATAGTAATTATTACATATCAGTAGTTGTCCTTTTTCACTTGACCACTTAACAGTTTATCCCAGCCATCATTTGAGAAGCACATTTATTTATGGATGGATTGTAGCGGGCACCTTAGGTCAGGTGTTATTTTAACCCATTGACTCTTGTATTGAACACATTTGATAAAATTATTTTTATACTTCCTGTTATACTATTTTATATAAATTAACAAAAATATGCAATTTTCATTCATCATGTATTTAAAAATTGGACTGGTAAGTGATATATATATCCAGGTCTAAGTTAAATGTGACACCTGTAGTCCCAGCAACAGGAGAGGCAGAAATGGAATGATCATGGGTTTGAAGCTAACTTTGGGGGCAGCTTACCTAGATGCCTCAGCAAACTATGAAGCAGTTGTCTTGATACCTGCATTTGAAGTTTAAGGAGAGAAACATTTTGAGGTCAAGAATATAAATGTAGGGTAGGATTAAAAGATAACTATTGCAAATCACTATGATTTTGTTGTAGGGGTTCTGCAAGCAAAGGGAAAATAAAGGGACACACACACCAAGGGTCAGCAAAATGGCTGCCGCCCAACCAGCGTAAGCAGGCAGTTTTTATTGAGATAAAGAACAAAGAAACTCATATTGCCCATGCTTAGATTATACAACTTGTTTGCTTCTTGTCCTTATGGGACCTCGTGCTCTTGAGGGGATATTTCAAGGCCTGCACTTTCTGCCAAGACACTGTCGACCAGATGTGTCCAGGACAAGATGGCATCGGTGTGGTTTCTCTACATTTTGTTGTTCAGGAAATAAACTTTTTATGGTAATATTTGTGCAGTAGTCACATATATGGCTATCGTAGCAAAATAAAAACAATGAAACATGAATGAGCCAACAATCTCAAGTTCTGAATGTGGATATTAAAAAGTTTGTTTTCTCAATGCTGATAGTGTTTTGGGTAGAAAATAAGATTGGATGACACAACAAAGTAAAAGGATTATATAAAAATTTAAAATGTCTGCACAAACATGGAAGCAATATAACAACAAAGAAGCATGAAGAAATAACCTACAGAATGGAAAAATTTTGCCTGATACTCCGTGAGATCTGCCATCTAAAAACAAACAAACAAACAAAAAGACAGTGAAATGAATATACATTTGTCAGAATAAATACAAACTGCCAATAAATACCTGAAAAAGTGTTGAGCATTTTTGCCCAATACAGAAATGCAAAATTGAAACATCCTCTCATTCCAGAACAAACACATCACCACAAACTCAAAAGAAAGTTCATGAGCCTGTAGCAGGGAAAAAGGAAACATTCAACATCATTGGTGGGAATGTAAGTAGTTCGACCAGTAGCAAAGTCAGTGTACAAAATACAAAAAACACTACAAGTAGTAATTCCATTTGGTGTGGTGTTTCCTTTTGTGAGTGTCTTTCCCAAAGTGTTAAAGACATCATATCTCAGTGACCAATGCAAATTCCTGTTTATTGCAGCAATGTTCACTTTTTCTGTGTGGCAGTAGCAGTACTGCTCTGTTAGCCACCAGATACCAAGATAAACAATACTCTTCAATGTACTTCATTTAGTAAATTAAGTGATATCTTATGAAATTGGATCAATGTTAGATTTTTCTACTATACTATGGGTCAATATAAGCATAATCATGTAAATGTAGCAAGAGCATCACTATTGTGTTCATTAAGTTTGATATGTTAAATGCATATTCAAAACAATTTTTTAAAATTAAAAATAAATGCCTATTCAGCATATTTTAATTCAACTCTTGGTTGCTGCAATATTTACACTTTGTACATCAAAGAACATCTGTAACCACTTCACCTTTGTTGAGGTGGTGATGTGCATGACACCAGCCTCATTACATTCTCTCTTAGATTTAGTGCTGTTAGTCACTGTACTGCAGTGAAACACTACACACATGTATATAGAAGTTTTTCTACTTTCCTTATAAGAGTTTTTAAATGTCCTTGTATAATCAGAGGGTGAATACCTCTGTAATGGGTGTCTGAGTGCTTAAAATTGGGAACCACTGAATGCTTAAATGAAGCTAGAAGGTTAAGAACAAGAAGAACCAGTAAAACAAGCACAGTCCAAGAGGAAAGACTTCGAACGCCCATAAAAGAAGTCTAATAAAGATCTGTGTTCAAAGACTGAACATTGGAGTCTGATGTTGTTGAATGATGAAAGCGTCAAATGCATGTGTTTAAGACAATTCAAGATACAGAAGCTCTTTTCCACTCTGTTCTTTGTTTTGTTTTGTTTTGTTTTGTTTTTTTTTTGCAGCACCAGGGATTGAACTCACGACCTTGCGCTTGCCTGGCAGGTGGTTAGACCGCTGAGCTAGATCCCCAGCCCTGTTTTTGAGACAGAGTCTCACTATGCCATTCAGGCCGGCCTTGAGCTCACTTGTAGCCCAAGCTGGTCTCGAACTCAGAACGATCCGCCTGTCTCAGCCTCCCGAGTGCTGGGATTACAGGCGTGAGCCACCACGCTGGGCTTCCACTCTGTTCTTTTGATACACCAATGCCAAGTCCTCTTGCATGACAACACTTTTTCCTCATGATAGTTATTTCCCATTCAGATAATGGCCCACATATCAGTTATTTTCTCTAGAAGGACACAGACATGCAGATTTCATGGACTATCTTCACCAAGTCATGCTGTTGACAAGATTAAAAATCCAAAACCAGTATAATCTTAGTAAAATTTGTATTAATATATGTATGTAGTGTATCTTTACATTGGGTGTCAGAATGTTGTACATGTGTGCAGCACATCTCAACTCTTTATTTCACCTTTCCATTTCCTTTCTCCCCCTTCCATCATGTCTTCATCCTGTTTCCATTTGTAAAATATCTGTTTCTAATTATAGATTAATTTTTGTTATAAAAGAATTAAAGAGAATACCTTTGATAGTAAAGTGGATGACCTATACATAGCAGCTTCCTAAATATGCAAATGTATAAGAATTTCTGCATCCTTTGTTTCTAAAGAAAATTCACAGAATATGATTCCATTGAAGAGAATTTCAATTGATGGGTATGGGACCACAGTGTGACCCTAGAAATGGAGAGCCGCAAATGTCCAGCACAAGCATGTGATGATCATAAGTGTATGAGTTCAATGCATGAAAACATCAGATTCATCTACCAAAATGTTTGATGCAGGACTTCCTGTGTTTTGTGGTACAAATTTTGCTCTGATATATCCAGTAGGTGTGTTGAGGGATGTGATAGCCACTAGGGTAATCATAGTCCCTCTTTACCCGCTTGCTTATTCCATCAGTTTAGTCAAATCTATTGTTAAAAATTCTAAATCTAAAAATGACTAGGTTCAAATCATGTGCCATTCGCTGTAGCATGATTAAGTCTCATGCCACTCTGATCCACCATTTATCTCAGTTGATCTCATCATAACAATTGCATACTGTCACACCATAAAAAGGATGAGTTCAATAACAAGGGCAACATTTGGAGAAAGCACATGCACATGGCACCATTTACACTATGATTTTAATAACCATTTCAGTATTAAGTAATATAAACATCTATCTGTGCCCAATTAATGAATCAAATATTTTCATAGGTGTATATGTATATAAAATGCTATATATATATATGTGTGTGTGTTTTATTTCTAACATGTTAAAAGCATACATTGGGCACATGGAATCATATGCCCTTCAGATAAGGGGGCACTATGCTTTTATTCTAATAGAGAGTTTCATGACTCCTATATGTCTGGCTTGCCACAACACAAGAAAAGTGAGAAGTGATATGAAGAAGTCACATGACTGACTAGCTTGCAAAGTGATAAAAAGCATGTACATTGCCCAAGAACAACCACTCTTCCACTCCCATGTCTAAATCATATGGATTCTTGAAAACTTTCTATCTTTGTCCCAGGGCAATACCTTGGTTTCACATGGGGTGAAAGAATATTCCTGAGAAGGAATAAACCTGGATCAGGTATAAATTTATGAAAGGAAAATGCATTTTTAGGACATTCACTATATACTGTAGAAAAAACTGTGGGTTTATGATAATGGAGGTGAGGCTGAGAAACATTTTCAAATGGTAAAGAGAATACAAACATCAGCAGGCAGATAGCACCAGGGAACAAGCATCACCTGGGACTTTGGGAGAACTACTGAGGCTGAGGGAACAGGGGAGAGTTCCTGTTTGAGAAGTTATTTCCCAAAAGTTTGATTATGTATAAGTATTTCTTTGTAGACTTCTCCTTATTCTCAAAGTCATTTTTATTTGTTCATTTTTAAATCCACATAAAGTGTCTTAGCATTTCTTTTTTTCTACTTTATCAGGTAAGATAAAATGAATCACGCAATGTCACAATATCATCTTCAAAAGTCTAGATTCATCATTCTTGTCTTACTTAATTTATAAATGTTGCTGTGATGTAAGTGGATCACATCTTCAAGATGAGGCCAAACTGGAGCCAGCAGAGAAAGAGCAATGAATTTCCTTTGGTGCTTTCCGGACAGCAGTCTTCCCTGTAGGTGGCCTCCAGCTGGAGAGAACACCAACAGATTGATGTGAAGAGTGAAAAGCTGCAGAGTGGTGGACAGGTAGACATTCAAGCACAAGGCCAAAGCCACAGCCATTGAGTGCATATTTCCTTTTGAGGTAACCCTATTTTCTTTGGGAATTTCTACAGATGGTTTTGATTTTGGCATGCATAGACTTATGGGTGTCAATCTCTAATTTGTATGCATTAAATATTTTTTAGCAGGCTCAAAGATGTATTCTTTTATGTAGTTTCTGGGGAAAAGGGTGGTTAATTTGACACTAATGAGAACCTTAAAGAGACTCCAGGTAAGTGTCTTCCCATAGTACAAATTAGGGTGTAGGATGTTGCATGACAAAAGGGAGCAGCAGGCCATGATCAACTCCCAGAGTTAAGATTTTTCACTTCTGTGGCCTCCTCACCAGGATTCACTGTGGCACACCCTTTCAACAGTCAGTCTCAATCTCACATGGAAAAGATGTTTAACTGTATGAACATGGATTTTTCCTTTGACCATGGGTGCAACTGTTGGTTATTTTTCACTTTCCATTTTTTGTGTAGAATACTGCTGCTAAAGGAATGTAACAAATGTGTTAATAATCATCATATCTTGTTTTTATGTTTTCCTATTATTTTTAGTAAAATGTGTCATAGCTAGATGTGGCGGTGCACTCCTGTAATCTCAGCGCTCAAGGAAGCTGACACAAATGGATTGCACATTTACAAGTTTGTGGCATTGTTGGGCAATATAGCAACATACCAAAACACTTCTCAAAAATATATGACTGGGGACATGGCTATGCACATGTGCCCTGGTTCGAAACCCAACTGAAAAAAGTAAAATGGCCTAGCTGGCTAAAATGTGGGAGAAATCCTTGGCGATAAATCCAATTACCCCATCCCACACTGCTCAAAGCTGACATCACACACTTTATCCCGTACTATGGAGTCATATGTGCTCTAGGCAGCCCTCCTTCTCTGAGTTCTGTTGTCTCCACAGGACATAGTGTAGAAATATGAACACAGTTATTGCTGTATTTCCAGGAAGAGCAGCAGGAAAGTCTGAGAAAACACACTTAGAAAGCAGGCACCTGTTCTGAAAAGCCAAGAGTAAGTTCAGCTTAAAAGCAATCAACCACAATTGGACCATTTCAGCATCCTGGTAATAATCCTGGGGACAAGAGGGTCTTACTTGGGATCTGTCACTTTGCTCTTAGCCAGATATGGGATCATTTTCCCATTCTTCAGGTCTTAAGTGGTGGGTTTTGTTTTTTGGGGGGTACCTGGATTCAAACTCAGGACCTTGTGGTTGCCAGGCAAGTGCTGAGCCACCGAGCTATATCCTCGGCCCTGAGATGGTGAGTTTTTGATCACCAGCCGTTGAGAGATGCTGTTTAGTTGCATGAGCTGAGCACAGGAGAGCAAGGCAGAAAGATCAGGCTGATCCATAATGTGGGGCTTCCTTTATTTTTTGCTGCCATACTTGAGACCCAGTGTCATCTGTTGAGAAATAGCACAAGAATCTCTGGCTACCTTGCTATGTGACTTCCTTAGGATACAGGAATTTTACAGACACAGAATCCCCATAGAGTCTAGAAAGTGTGGGTCTGGGTGCTCTGCGATGGATACAGATCAACTAGTTTGAACCTGTAGAATCCAAGGTCTTGCCATGAAATTTTCAAGGTCTCTAACCTGTGCTCTTTTGAACTCTACCCTCAGTCCCCTCTGGACTGTACCATAGGGTTTGGTCCACAGTGTGGACCCCAGCATTGTCCTGTTTCTTCTTCAACTTCAGTTTCATGCAAATCCCCATTTTGTCAGTGATACACCTGCAGTTCTCTATCTTGCTATGCTCTGTGGTGACTTCAGAAGTTCAAGTGGAATCCCCATGCTCATGTACAGCATTTGTGAATGGGGAAAGTTACAATTCCTCTGTCCATAGTCCCTCCTTTATCTCAAGAGAGCCCTGAAATGTTTTAGATGCTTGGGAATCAGAGGGTCAAGTCCATGACCTGTGTTCAGATTCAAAGGCTTCTGAAGTCCAGCAATAAATCCGTTTCCCAGATCATGTTCACATTATCAAAGTCACTGCAAAGAGGCATACCCTTCAGCCTTCATACCTAGATGTGGCTGTATACTCCTGTAATCTCAGCACTCAAGGAGGCTGACACAAATGGATTACACATTTACAAGTTTGTGGCATTGTTGGGCAATATAGCAACATACCAAAACACTTCTTGAAAAATATATGGCTGGGATCATGGCTATGCACATATGGTTAGCCACAATGGTCAGCCACAAAGTCACATAAGGGAGCATGCAGAGGGTGCCTGTATGCTGGAGACTGAGGGGTCCAGTCCAAAGGCTAGAGCTTACTGCAGTGTCCCGTGCAAGTCCGCATCAGGAGGCCAGGGGTAGCACTCAGCCTTCAGGGGCATACCATTCAGCCTTCATCATGGACTCTTCAGCCTTCTATCATAGATTCTTCAGTGTTCCATTGCAGACCAATCAGCCGCCTGATGCGGACTTGCATGGGACACTGCAGTAAGCTCCAGCCCTTGGACTGAACCCTTCAGTCTCCAGCATGCAGACACCCTCTGCATGCTCCCTCATCTGACTTTGTGGCTGACCATTGTAAGCCAATCTTGTAATTGCTTATACATTTGTATGTCTTTTGTTATATCTATTTCTCTAGTAAACCCTGACTGATACATTCAAGATTATTGTTATATTATTGTTACATTATCGATTCCTGTTCCATCAATGATTCATTGTTTTTTCTCTTCATGGGAAGTTTTCCTAAAGGGATTTATTTAAATTTTATATTGAACTCAATAATTTTATTACAAATCTGAAACTCAGTACTTACATTGTTGTTATGGTTGATACATTGTGTCAACTTGAGCAGTTTAGAAGTTTAACTGAGAGACTGAGCATGGAGCCAGGGTTCCTACTTTGTAAATATTCTCATCCTGTGCAAAGGAGGGCAAGGAGATTTTGTGAGTGCTACCCCCGCCCTGAAGAGGGGGTGGTGGCCTGTGTACAATATAAGGGAGAAGAGGCTTGTTTTCCCCTTTTGCTCTGGCTGCTGCCTTGAGGTGTTGCTCCAGTGCCTTGCCACCCTGCCTTGGAGCACGCTGATTATGGACTGAAATCTCTGGAAACTGTAAGCTAAATGAACCTTTCCTTGTTTCACTTTGGGTGTCAGGTGTTTTGTCCCAGCAATGAGAGAAAAGTAACGAAGACAATTGTCATCAAATTATATA
>RJWT010016376.1:0-19899 GCA_004365215.1 Cuniculus paca | reverse complement strand
AATATGTAATAAATGTTCTAGGCATACTTGGATCAATAAAAATTTATTAGTTTCTCAGTGTAATCCACCAAAATTAATCAGCCACATTAAGAATGCAAAGAAATCATAATGCCAGATGCACATATGTACATTTCCTCAAGATAGTAAAAATTTCATTTAATTTTGTAAAATTTCAAGTGACTAAGTTTTTACATTTATCTTTCATAAGAAAGCCTTAATTGAAGGTCAAATAATTCAGAATAACACACAATATATTTGAAAACGTTTTCAAAGTTTCTTTTTATTTTAAACTTGACTTAAAATAGATTAACATTAAATTTTGACATTTTGAATATCATTTTAAATTCTGTTTCTTTGAAGGGCTACATTTTTAGGCAATATATTTGTAAAAAAAAAACAGCTGTGATAAAAAAGAATATTAAAACAACAGTAATGATGTAAGAAAGATTAGTAATGAAAGAGGTCTGCCAAAACTATATATTTTAAAATACTTAGAATTTATAGTAATGCAGTTATTGTAGGAATTTGTATACATTGTTTACAACTTCCCTACAAGCTAAAGTATCATGTAAAAAATCAACAATTTCATCTTTCATTCTTAATTTTTCTACAGTATATGTTATTAGCAACTATGTTACAACTGAAAATGAGTTTGTATTTATGAAAGAATTGGCTAATTTAATTCTTTTCCATCTGTGAGACAGCATTTATCATTTTCATATTTCTGTGCCATTAGCACAAGGAAATTTACTAAAAACAGTCAAATGTTTGGACTTTCCTCTTTTTACTAAATTACCAAAGTTCTACTGGGAACACTTCATAAGTAAATACACCTCATGTACATGAAATGTGATGACTTGTTTGACTCTGCTTTAGAAAGAAGGTTTTGTGCCTCATTTTTCTTTATAAAATAATGGTTGTATGGTTCAGAACACTGATTGTATTTTCTCAAATAAGGGAATCTTGATGTCCTTTAGCTGAATTTTTTTCTAAAAATAAATAATACTTAACTAAATGTTTGTCTTCACTAGTTAAAACATACTTTGAGGAATATTCAATTCTGCCTATATTTGAATGTGACAGTAACTTGCTCATTTGGAGAAAAGAAGGCAGAGATTTTGGCGTAAAAAAGTAGATATGGAACCAGGTATGGTGGTGCAAATCTGTAATTCCAGCACTGAGTGATTGAGACTTGAAAGTCACAAGTTTGAGTACAATCTGAGCAATTTAGTGACTTAGAGAAGACCTGTCTCAGAGAGAGAGAGAGAGACAGAGAGAGAGAGAGAGAGCAAGAGAGGAAGAGAAATAATGAGAGAGAAGGAAAGAAAGAAATAGACAAGTACATTTTGGGCACATATTTAATGGATGAATTCTGTAAGATTTGT
The DNA here is from genome assembly GCA_004365215.1 of Cuniculus paca. Classification (NCBI taxonomy): domain Eukaryota; kingdom Metazoa; phylum Chordata; class Mammalia; order Rodentia; family Cuniculidae; genus Cuniculus; species Cuniculus paca. The sequence continues at coordinate 18,514 of RJWT010016376.1, read as the reverse complement.
TCATAGGTAGAATGCATATGTTAATTTTCAAAATTAATCCAAAAATTCTTTTAATTAAATTTTAATATTTTAATTAAATAATTAATGTTTAATTAATATTAATATTTCCTTAATCATTTAGTAAACATAATTCATTTCATAGCATTGCAATCCCATTTTGGATGAAATCCTCATTGTGTGAATATTTGTAAAACGCATGGCAGTATTTCTACTTGCTGCTCAGTTCCAGGAGGTCCAATATCTCCTCTCCCCATTTTCTGGTAGCTAAGGTTCATTTTATGATCATGACTCTGCCTGTCAGAGAGGAGGGATATGTGTGGGACTAGAGGCAGTAATTAAGACTTATTTAGAAAAGTGGTGAAAACAGTAACACATTCTTTCTTGACCTCGTTTTGGGAGGGTATTCTGTTCAGTCTCTTTCTATTACATTCTAATATTCACCCCAATGACCTGAATACCAGTAACAAGAGCTGTCTGACATCCCTCCAAAGTCATTTTGGTTTAGTTTTTTGTTGTTTTCGACTGAGAACTCTGAGGAGTGTACTTTTATTTTTTTTTTTTGGTATTGGGGATTGAACTCACGACCTATCACTTACCAGGCAAGCATTTGTGCCACTGAGCTAAATCCCCGGCAGAGTGTACTTTTATTTGGGAACTTTGTTTTGTTTCGTTCTGTTTTTTTTTTTTTTTGTACCTTGGATAGAACTCATGACCTAGTGTTTGCCAGACAGATGCTGTGCTGCTGAGCTATTTCCCAGGGTCCATCTGTGATATTTTATACAAGCATCTATAATATAAAATTAAATTAAAGCTCTTAGTCTTATACAAAAAATGTATTTCCATAGTTATTTCTGACATGAAGTGAAACCTAGAATCCTTCCCATATATAGATGTTGTATAGTTTAATAATCAGGAATAATTTATTTTTAAGTGACTAGTCATGATATTAACCATACTTCCTTGTGGATATATAAGCTACATTTTATGCAACATAACCAAATACCTGGCATAAAATGTGTACTTATAAACATAGTCCTGCCTACATATAAGGTTGATTTTCTTCTTTCTCTTTAGTTTTTAAACATATACTGGTCCAGAATTCTGTTAACTTTAACTCTACTCTTAAAAAATTTGAAGCACAAACTATTAAAAAGATAAGAGTTCATTTGCTGTAAATGGAATGAAAAACAAAGAAAACATAAAATTTGAATGAGAAAATTAAAAAACATATGTATGTTGTCACATCTCTTTCCATGAAGTCTGAATGCCTGAGATATTAAAATTTTAAAAATTTGATATATACATTCAACACAATCCCAATTAAAATACCAAAAGCATTCTTCATAGAACTAGAGAAAATAATCTTAAAATTCAAATAGAACCAGAAGAGACCCAGAATAGCAAAAAAATACTGGACAATGATACCAAAAATAGGAGGAATCACAATTCCTGATATTAAACTACAAAGTGACAGTCACGAAACCATCAGGATGTTGGCACTAAATAACATGTGGCTCAATGGAACAGAAGATACCGAAACAACCCCAGACATCTTCAAGTCTCTGATCTTCAACAAAGATGACAAGAACTTTTGTTGGAGGAAAATGTCTATTTTACAAATGTTGGTGGGAGAATTGATTATTTGCAGCAGATTGAACTAGCCCCATATTTCTCACCATGTACTAAACTAGAATCAAAATGAATCAAAAGTCTAAACACTAAAACAGAAAAAATGAACCTACTGGAAGATAAAACAGATAAAATGCTTAACTAACAGTCAACTTGTAACACCCAGCTGAACTGAATCACTGTGGTGCTGGTTGTGGAAGGCCCACCTGAGGAATGCTGCCAACAGCATAAAAGAAGAACTGGAAAGGATGATGGTGTACTGTTGATTCTCCTGGAGTAGCTTGTCATGCTGGTTTTCCTGATCTGAACTCAGCAGTTCTCATTGTCTGAGAAGCTCAGGTCCTCACTGTCACTGAGGATGGTTGTGGTTCTTTTTAGGAGAGCTCTGGTCTCTACCTCGAGTGTCATTTCCTGGCTCAGTGCAGATCCTTCATCCTGCTGGCACAGACTTTCTATCTTCCACCACTGACCTTTGGGTCTTCCCAGTGCAAGTCTTTGATACAGATTTCATTAGACATTGTCGCGGACTCTAGGCCTCCAGATGGGCTTTTGGAGGACATTGCCATGGGCTCTAGGTCTTCAGCTAGACTCAGGTAGGACATTGCCATAGAATCCAAGCCCTCGGCCGAATTCTTTAGGTCTCTAGTGTGTGGACAGATCTCCTGTACTCTTTTGAATTTCACTCTTTTGGGGAATATTATAAAACGATCCTGTAAACTACGTGTCCTGTATTAAATCTTTTCCCTTATAAATCCTTACTACACTATCTGAAGTCATCAGTGTAGGCAAGGACTTTCTGAGTAGAATTCCAATCGCACAAGAAACAACAGAAAGAATCAACAACTAGAACTATATCAAACTAAAATGCTTCTGCATAGCAAACAATTAGTTAACTGAAGAGACAATCTACAGAATGCCAAAAAATTACCAGGAACACTTCAGAAGATTAATATTTAGAATATAAAATAAACTAAAAATACTAGAAATACTAAACTCAAAATGAAAGACCCACTAAGAGAAGGGCACATGAAATAAACAGATATTACTAAACAAAGTACAAATGGCCAACAAATATAGGAAAAACATTCACTATCTCTTGCTTTTAAAGAAATACAAATTGAAATGATGGTAAGATGTCATCTTAAACCAGAAAATAGTGGCAATTATCAATAAATTAAGGAATAACAACTGTTGGTATAGTTATAGTAAGAAATGAACCTTCCTATGTCAATACCAGAGATTTAAATTAGTAAAACCTAATAAATCAGTATGGAGACTTCTCAAAGAACTAAAATTAGAAATTTCATTTGACCTAGTTATTTCCTTTCTAGATATCTTCCTAAAAGATCTAATGACATAGTACAGTGATACATGCAATACTGATGTTCATTGCAGCACAGTTTCTAATAGCACAATTTTTAATACTGGAAGCTGCCTATATGCCCATCAACAGTGGAATAATTAAATAAAATGTGACATCTATGCACAATGGAATACTACTTGGTCATAAAAAGGATAACTTTGAGGAAAATGGATACATCTGGAAAATATAAATTTATATGAAGACAGAGAAGCTTACTTCTCTCTAAGTAAGACACAAGCTTAAACACCATATGGTGTCTCTCATTTGAGTAAAGCAAAGCACAAACAAATAGCTAAATAAAGGACTGATACAAGGAAACAAGAGGATAGATCTTTCGAAAATGGAAAGGGGTCCAGGAGAATGAAGACAAGGACAAAGAGGGAGAGAGAGTGAAAGTAAAAATATTGAAGAAGTGTTACATGTTTCAATTATCCACAATGAATATAAACTATAATGTATGACATATAATTGTCATAAACAAGAACTGAAAGTAATAATAATAACAATAAGAATGAAAATGGGAACAGGCAATTTAGAGAAAGAAAAAGTGAGTTTGGTGAAAAAAGGAAGGAAATTAAAAAATCAAACTGTTATCAACATGCATCTACTTAATATGAATATAAATTTCTTGTACTCAAACTTCTACTAAAAAAATAAAATAAAATTTAAAAATTTGATTTGAAAATTTACAGATAGCAAACTCAAACTAGCAATTTCTCATTATTACTGAATAAATGTTTCTGAATTTCCTCATAAATTGCAGGAAGATGGTTTGGATATTTTATTTTTTCTCATTTAATCATATACATACTTGATATTAACTTCTGAGGCAGTAATTTTTTTCTTTCTTTATGTAAAAATCTTCTAAATATTCGAATTGTTATTCATTTTAATGATAAGACGAAGACTTAAATTTTAGTACCTATGATGGCATAAAAAAAGTTCTTCACTTTAAAGTCAATTTATCTATGTTGTTTGAAGATAACTAAAAGAATGTATTATGCCAGTTTTTATTTTATAATTAAACTACTAAATAAAACAATTGCAACCACTGTGTTATTCGTATTATTTTCTCTTAACATTTGAGCTTTGGAATATATTTCAAAGAAATTTGCTACTGGTATATTAAATCATGAGACTGATCACATATTATTATTTGGTTATCTTCAGTGTCAAGGCATATCAAATAAGATATATATACTTGGTAAGCTGAAGCAGGAGGATCACCATGAATTTGAGGCCATCCTGGACTACATAGTAAATTCAAGGCCAGTCTGAACTACAAGTGAGATTCTGTCTCAAAAGCCCAACAGAAAGAAAGAAAGAAAGAAAGAAAGAAAGAAAGAAAGAAAGATAGAAAGAAAGAAAGAAAGAATTAATTTTTTATTTTCTTTTTCTTTTGATTTATGCTCAGCTGTTTGCCCCTGAAAATCTTTTTAAATCTGATAAAAGCAGCCAGTAATATTCATGTCATAGTTTCAATGTGAGGCTGTTTTGAATTTTTCTCTGTCAGATTATTAAGCTTAATATCCTTAACTTCAGTCTTATTCAATGTCTGAAGACATGAGCCCAATATAGACCTTTCTGCCACACTGTAATGGACATGGCCTTAATTTCAATTACCAATGGAGTCTCTGTCCTGAGCTGACACCACTTTTTCCTCACATTTATTGTTCATATTCCTTTCAGGTCTCTGATCTTCTTGGATCTTGCTAGCATCACCCATCAAGCTGTTTATCGTTTTCCAGGGCTTCTCCATCGTGAATCACCAAACCTTTCTGTATTCCTCCAGCAAATCAGTTCTAAAGGCTTCTTTAAAACACATGATCAAGCACAGACACAGAAATGACCACATTTCTTCAGTACCAATTTTCTGTTAGATTTCCCATCATCAGAACACAATATACAATGCTCAAAACTTAAAGTAGGAGAGATTTAATTTGGTCACAATTTTGGGGATGGGGTTTATGGTTGCCAGAGTCCTAGGAAGAAACAGCATGGTATAAGAGGATGGTGGAGGTAAGGTGCTCATCTCATGGCAGCCATAAAGTACAGAGAGAGATGGGAGGAGGGACCAAAGACACATTTCCTGTGCCACATCTCTTCTCACCTTATCACCTAAAAGTCCATTTAGTTATGAACTCATAAATGGATTAACCTGCTGATAAGAAGAGCACACCCATGATCCAATTACCTTCCAAAAGCGCCACCTCTCAACATATCAAAATTTGTGGGACATTTCAGATCTTGTCTATCATAATATTTTAGACTTAGGTGACTTAAAATAAAGCATGTTGATTGCTAAGAATCACTGTATCTGTTTTCCTTTTGTCGTGTTTTTTGCTTACATGTATACAATTAACTTACCATCAGATACTAAGGGAAATTTTTAGCAAAAATTAATAAAATATAAGGATAGTGATAGATACCAAAGGGATGGCAGCAAGGATGTTTGTCTCCAAATTGGGACTGCAGAAGAACAAGTACACTGAGGCAGGGGCAGAAGATGAAGTCTGATATGATGATAAACAGAGACAGAACATCTAGCTGGACCAAAATTCAGTGTCCAAGTGATGTTTGAGGGGAAACTTGACCACTGCTGTATTATGACACCTGGCGCTCCACCTCATACCCAGAATACATACCATCTTTGGGAAGGATTGGACTAAAAGATGGCACCAGACCTTCGGTGATGACCTAGCTAATGGAACTGACTCATCATTAGTCTAATCCTCTTATTAGGCACATATGAGACATATGCAACCCAGGGATTCACAAATGTGGATAACTGGAGAACAGGATGGAACAAAATGCTACATATCTGCAATTTTTAAACAATAGTGCTCTAGAACCTGTAAACAGCAATACTGTGAGAAGACTTGCTTGACTCAGAAAGAAAATTAAATTTCCCATTTCCTCTACATACAAGAGGAGTGATGTTTGGGATATAGATTATAGGCTCTGGGTGGGAGGCAGAACCTTCTAGATGGAGCCTGCAGAAGGCAGGAAACATATGGTGTGCAACAAGTTTGTGAAGCAGAGAGTGGAGCGGGGAAGACTTATGAGAGGAGCGACACTGATGCCCAGGTCAGAAGGTAATTTATCAGAGTCAGACCACAGTGGATCCTCGCTGATTGTTCCCCCAAATACTAGAAAGACCAGAGAGAGCATGAGCTTCTTCCCACTGCCTACACTGGCAAACAGGGACATCTGCGAAGCTTGAGAGAGGCCTAAGTTCCATGGGGAGACTAAGATTAATAGAAATTGGAAGGTAGAAAAAGGACAAATGGTGCCTGGGTGTTTAGTCTTTTGACCATAAATTAAGCAAGGAAATTCTGTGTATGGAAGACAGGGAGACATCCATGGTATTCCACTGCCCCACTCCCACCAATGGATTCAGTCAGTAAAATCCATAGAAGGCTGCAGTGGATCATACCTAGAGCAGAGCGGGCAACCAGGACATGTGCTCAGAGAGTGAACAGACCTCTGAGCTCCAGGTGGGCAATTAACTGGTTCCAAAGGGGAAAGTGCACAAATGTTCACAGTCAGACAATGAGTCCCAAGTAGAGAGAGCTGTGTGAATGTTCTGGGTAATCCTCTAGCAACTGTGTGGAAGATTTATTTTTATTTCTATTTTTATTTTGACTGTTGTAGCTATTGTTTCCTTGCTTCTTTGATTTAGGTCATCTTGGTTGTTTTCTTTTTCTGTTTTCACTTATTTCTTTCTCTTTCCTTTTTTGTAGTCCTTACTTCTTTATTGGTATTGTTTTGTTGTTATACATTACTTCACTCCCCATGGCATACCGCACTGGCCTGTCCCTTTTTTTGTCCTTCTTTTATTTTTCACTTTTTCCTTCCTTTTCTTCCTTCTCCTCTTTTCTGTATTATCATACATGCTCACCTCACCTCTTGATCCTCTCTGTCTATCTAATGGCATCCATATAACAGGAGTTGGTACAGGTGCATTAAAGAATAAGTGTTAACCAGAGTTATAACTTATACAGTACCAATCAAGGACTTGTCAGGGAAATCCTTAACAAAGTTGGACTTACTGCATCCCAACGAAAATATGTACATCTATATTAACAGGTTCTAATAATCTTACATCACTCTAACTTTCAATACACTTTCACCCACTTGGGTACCTCCTCCTGCATGCACACTCTGTCAAGACATCTCAACATTAGATCATAATCTCAACTATAAAAACATTCCAATGCTCTAACTTCCTCTGTCTTTTTCAATCATTTAAATTTCTCTTAAATTTTTCTATCCCAGTGACATACATTCCTCATTTTCTTATTCATCACATCTTCCTTATAATGCTCCACATCCCAGATAAACAATAAAAAGCAGTACAATAAACTCTATAAAAGATTTTGAGAAAAGTGTAAATTTATCACAGCAAGGTTTTTGCTTATGATCGATGTATATTTTGATCTCTCGATGTTGTTATTTCCAGTAGAAATTCTTCCTTACAACACAGTGATATGGTCCAAACCAATAAAAACCAATGGGTTGAAGTGGTCAAAATCCCAGAACTCCAATGCAAAGATAGACTAGTAGAAGCTATCAGAGAATGGCAAAAAATCCCTTACAAACGTAAACTCATTAGAATTACAGAAAATTTTTCAACATAAGCTTTGAAGCCCAGGGAAGATTAGAGCAAGGTATTTGAAGCACTATCTTCCCTCGAAAAAACAACTTTCCACTCAGAATAATATATTTTGAAAACCATCCTTCGAAATTAATGGATAGACATGGGTGTGGTGGCTCGCGCCTGTAATCCCAGCACTTGGGAGGCTGAGACTGGAGGATCATTGTGAGTTCGAGATCAGCGTGGGCTACAAAGTGAGCTTAAGGCCAGCCTGAATGGCATAGTGAGACCCTGTCTCAAAAAAGACAAGGGCCAGGGATCTAGCTCAGTGGCCTAAGCACCTGCCTGGCAAGTGTGAGGTTGTGAGTTCAATCCCCAGTGCCGCAAAAAAAAAAAAAAAAAAAAATTTAATGGATAAATAGGGACATTCCATGACAATGAGCATCTTAAGAAAGTGATGAACACCAAACTAGCACTCCAAAAATTACTCAAGAATTCCTTACAGAGAGACAAAAAAGTCAACACAAGCATTAACATCATATGGTTTCTCTTCCATGAGAAACCCAAAATACAAATATGTTAAAGTGCAAGTCAAAGATGGATAATAGCTATCATGGAGATAGATCTTTTTCTAAAGAGAATGAGATGGAAGAAGGGGAGAGAGAAAGAACATGGAATGAAAATTGTTAAAATAAATCACATATATTTACAAACTCTCTACAATACGTAAAATACTATAAACATGTAATAAGAAAAATAATAATTTAAAAAAACAGAAATGTCAAATATAATGAGTATGTCTAGGAAGCTGAGTAATTAAACTAAAAGGGAAAAGTAAAGAAGATAACAACAGAAAAGGAATCCAATGACAGGGATAAGTCAATGGCTTTCAGTACAGTCAATGTAAATGGATTCAACTTCCAAATTAAAAGACACAGATTGTCAGAATAGAAGAAAAAAGTAACTCTCTGCTGCATTTAAGAGACCTGTTTAATCCAAAAAAGAAATTAGTGCACTATAATGTTGTTATGGATTAAAAACTGATGGTCAACTTAGCACCAGCTGAATTAAATTGGCATGCTGCTGCATTTAGACAATTCACCTGAGGAAGGTTACCAGTGTAGAGAGACGTGGAGAGGAAGAGCGGAGGGTTGTGGGTTCTCCTAAGTGCTGCTATTTGGAGCCATTGGTTCTCCTGGAGGAGCTTGTCAGGCTGGTTCCCCAATATGACTTTGGCCATTACCATCAGAGAAGTGGCTGCAGTTCACTTTGGGGAGCTCTGGTCTTTATGTTGAGCATTGCTTCCTGGCTCTGGAGGGGAAGATGGTTGCTGTTCAAACTCCAGGAGAAGTTGTCATGCTGGCTTCTGAAAGGTTTCTGTCCTAAAAGATTCTGCTGGACATTACGGCAGCGGTGTAGCTGGACCAACAGCCCCTCCCTCCCTGATTACAGGTTTCTCCTAATTACCAGAATTCCCACATCACCAGTGCCCACCCCCAAGTGCCATCCCCTCTCATTTGGAATACTTTAAAAGCCCACTGCAGACTGCACCTCGGGAGGGCAAATTCGCTAAGCCACCTAGGCAATACGTTTTTCCCTCCGCGTCCTCAACCCCTCCCCCAATAAATTCTTCCCTTGGATAAAGCCTGCTTTTCCACTGCGCGGAGTACTCTAACTTCTGTTTCTCTGCGCTTCTCTTAAAAAAACCTAACAGTTTGGTGCAGCGACTCGGATAACAGTGTGTGGGCTCCCAAGGTTTATCCTTGGTTTTGAGCTCCCCTGTTTATTGCGAGCCGAATTTTCCACGCTCTGGGATCTGCTGACTTGCCGATTGCTTCATTCCATCCAACACCGATCCACCTCATTCGTCACAGGTGAGCATTCGTTCCGTCCATCCAGAGTTTCCCCTTTCCGTTCCATTTTAAATTCGTGGGTCCACGCGGGAAACTTCTTCCCGTCTCTTGGATAAAGATAATAGTTCTCACGTTCCTTGGGTAAGCACCCCGAGGCAGGACTTTTATCCTTTGTCCTGGAGACCCCACCTCGTTCTCTTGGTGACGGCCGATGAGAGCGAGTGTTGGGACCATCTCTTGCACTTTCAAAACGGGTGCCGACCTCTTTTGAAAAGTGCGATCCGAGGCAGCTTTTGCATTCTTGAGCAGAACCAGCTCGAGGGAAAGCTGTTTTATTAGCTCACCTTTAATTCGGTCACTATGGGGAATGCTATTTCCTATCCCCCCAAAAACACACCTCTGGGGTGCCTGGTTCGTAACCTGGCTGCCCTTGGCCTTAAAATGGTCATAAAAACCAAAAAACCGATCTTTTACTGCCAGGAGGCTTGGCTGACCTACCAGCTTAGCGGCAGCCAATGGCCTAAAGGGGAAACTTTTGGTCCCTCTATCCTGCAAGGTTTATATCTCGGCAAAGGCAAATCAGCAGAAATCCCTTATGTGCAGGCCTTTTTCACTCTGAGGACGCGTCCCTCTCTCACTCCCTTCCTTCCCTCCCTGCTAGACTCCTTAGACAGTGTGCCTCCCGTTTTTACTCTCCCTCCCCCATATCCCCAAGCCCAAACCTCTCAGACTTCTCAACCGGAGGTTTCTGAGCCCCCTGCTGCTTCCTCCCCCCAGGCTCAGAGTCCTCAGATTCCTTACTGCCCTCAGCCTGAGCGGTCTATTCAGTCAGATAGCTCCTCTCCTGTGCTGTTTTCCCTGCCGGCTCATCATGTTTGGTCGCGCACCTCTCAGCCACCTAGCAAACCGCATGGTGTCCGGTCACTGTCTTGCAATGCCATACCACGTGGTTCTCAGCAGCCGTCTTGCTGCCGGTCACAGGGGGACAGTGGCCACCACCTTACAGGCTGTATAATCAGTCGCTACCTGGTAGCTGCTCATTACATGGTGACGAACAGTCATTTTTTTGTTCAAAAGTCCAATCTGCAGGGCAACTGGCTCTACGATGGCGACCTATACCTCCCAATCCGCTGCTTTCTCAGCCTCAATCCCTATTCCCCCTTTGGGAACAGCCTGGTCCAGAGGGACTAGTTTGTATTCATGTTCCTTTTTCTCTCGCCGACCTATCTCAGATAAGCCATAAATTAAGTTCCTTTTCTGTTGACCCACAAACTTATATTAAAGAATTTAAATTTATAACTAACTGTTATGATTTACATTTCAAGGATGTTTATGTGATTCTGAATTCCACCCTCAGCTCACAAGAACAAACTCAGCTATGGACTACAGCCAAACTGGAGTGGTCCCTACCTAGCCTACCTCGCAAACCCCAACGGCAGTCAAGGTCGCTAGACAGCCATCCTGGTTCCACGTCACTCAGGCTAAGCGGTGCCCTCCTGACTCTGAACATCCCAAGATGCCAGCATTTAACTCCCTGTCCTGGCTGAAACACCTGGTACCGGCTCCTACATGGACATCAACTCCGTCATCCCGTCAACTCTCCTGACCCCCAACACGACACACCTCCTCAGCAGGAAGTAGCTAAAGAGACAAATTCTTCGCCCATTTCCTATAACACAAAGACGGGAATGAAAGGTTTCTGTCCTAATAGATTCTGCTGGACATTACAGCAGCACTGTAGCTGGACCACCAGCCCCTCCCTCCCTGATTACAGGTTCCTCCTAATTACCAGAATTCCCACATCACCAGTGCCCACCCCCAAGTGCCATCCCCTCTCATTTGGAATACTTTAAAAGCCCACTGCAGACTGCACCTCGAGAGGGGAAATTCACTAGGCCACCTAGGCAAAACGTTTTTCCCTCCGCGTCCTCAACCCCTCCCCCAATAAATTCTTCCCTTGGATAAAGCCTGCTTTTCCACTGCGCGGAGTACTCTAACTTCTGTTTCTCTGTGCCGTTCTTAAAAAAAAACCTAACAGCTTCCTGGCATGTACTTGACTGTTCTCATCATTGGAGGAGTGCGGGACCTCACTGTCGCTGAGGATGGCTGTGGTACTTTTTGGGGAGCCCTGGTTCTTATTTGAGCATCACTTTTTGGCTTCACTATAGAACCCTCAACCTACTGGCACAGATCCTTCATCCTGCTGGCATAGACTTTCTAGCTTCCACTGCTGGCCTTTGGGCCTTCCCAGAATAGACTTTGGTGTTGTGGGCAGATTTCCTGCACTTTCTTATGTCTAATACTGGGTAACCATCATAAATAATATTATAAATTTTGTGTCCTGATTGTAATCTTTCTCCCTGTGACCCCTGACTATAACAAATGTAAGCAATGAAAAACAGTGTTACAGGCACCAGCATTCCAAAAGCAAGAATGGGTAGTGATTTTATTCTTAAAGTAAACTTCAAGCTAGTACTGATCAGAGAGGGCAGAGAATGTCACTTCATATTACTTAAGGGAATAATTTAGCAGGAACAGATTATATATATATAAAATACTGGTGTATCCAACTTCATAAAATACTGTTAGAAATAAAATGTCAAATAAAACCAACACATAGTAATGCTGGGTGAATTCAATACCCCAATTTGACAATAAAAAGATCAACTAATAAACAATTAAGATAGAAATATCAGAGCTGAGTCACATCTTCAAACAAACGATCTTAGTAGATACCTACAGGGCGTTTTACCCTACAAAAAATGCACATTTTTTTCACAACAGTCCACAGAACAGTCGTCAAAATAGACCAAATACTTATCCATAAATTCTGCTTAAAAACACAAAGAAATAAAAATTATTTCACACATACTGTCAAAGCATAGTGCACTGAAATTAGAAATCAATCACAAAAGAATCCAGAGAAACTTGTATAACACTTTAAAATAATCAATAATTCACAAAAGAAATCAAGAAAAAATTAAACAACTCTTAGAATCAAACACTAATGGCAGTACAACATAATAAAACTTGTAGGACATGATGAAAGCAGTCCCAAGAGAAAATTATATTGTTCTCAATGTTCACATTAGGAAATCAAATAAGATCAAATAAATAATTTAACAATGAACCTTGAGATACTAGGAAAATATCCAAACTCAAACCTAGTAGAAGAATGGAAAACACAGCTCAGAAAAGAAATTAATGAAATTCAGACTAAAAAAGGTACAAAAAAATCAATTAAACATATGATTCTTTTAAAGAATAAATAACATAGACAAACTCCTAGCAAAATTCATCAAAAGAAAGACTAATTCATATCCAAACAACTACAAATGAAAAGGACAAAATAGCAAGGAACATAGCTAAAATCCAGAAGGTCATTAGTAAGTACTAAGAAAAACTGTACTCAAAAGCATTAAAGAATCTTGAAGAAATGGACAGATATTTAGACACATACTAATTACCAAAATTGGATCAAGAAAATATAAAACTATAAGCAACACAATAACAGTATGAAAACAATGCAAACTAGAAAAAAAAAAAAAGAACCAAGACTGATGGATTCTCCACTGAATTCTACACGATCTTTGGTGTCAACACTAATGCTGCTCAAAACCTCTAATGAAATTTAATAGAAAAGAGTACTTCCAAACTCAATCCTGGAAGCAAACCTTACCTTGCTCACAAAGCCATACAAGGACCCAAGTAAAATAAGAAAACTATATAAAAAACAATCAATGCAAAATTCCTCAATAGGATACTGGCAAATATAATATAACAATTCATCAAGAACATCTGATTTTGTGATTTAATATACTTCATCATAGGAATGCAAAGATAGTTCTACATGAACAAATCAATAGATATAATGCACCAAATGAATAGAAGCAAAGACCAAAATCACATGATTATCTTAATATGTAGAGAAAATGTTTTTAACAAAGCCAACATGTTTTCAGAATAAAATCCCTGCAGTGAATGATACAAAAGGACCTATGACTAACCGATAACCAACACCATATTAAATGGAAAAAAGCTGAAATCTTTATCTCTAAAATTAAGAAGACATTGATATATATTATCACTGCTCCTGTTCAATAGAGTATTTGAAACATTGAGCAGAGCCATTAGGTAAGAAAAAGAAATAAAGGGACATATACAGGAATGGAAGTAATCAAATGATCAATATTTGCACATATCATGATTCTTGCTTTAAAAGATTCAACAAATTACAACAATAGTGTCCCAGAATTAATAAACAAATTCCAAAATGAAGGAAGATGTAAAATTAACACACAAAAATTAACAGCATACCTGTACTGCAATAATGAATTCATTGAGGATGAAACTAGAAAAACAATAGGATTCACTATATCAACTGGAAAAATTAAATATTTAGGAATTAGTCAACTTAAAGGAGTGGAAGGTATGTACAATGATAGCCACACTACTCTAAAAAATGGATCAAAGAGGGTAGCATGAAATTTTAAAGATTCATTTTTCCTGGAGAGGCAAAATCAACATTGTCAAAATGGTCATATATCCAAAACTCATATTTTTTAATGCAATTCAATTAAAAAACAAACCATATCCCTCACACAATCCAAGACTTCAAGTTATAGTACAAATCTGCAGTGATAAAAGCAGCATGATATTAACATAAAACAAACATGTGGGTCAGTAGAACAAAATCGAGGATGTAGAAACAAATCCAAGTAAGGTGAGTTACCTGAATTTGACAAATGAGCCAAAAATTTTTACTAAAGAAAAGATAGCCTCTTTAACCAATGGTGCTAGGGAAACTGGCTACACTCACGCAGAACACTGAAGCTAGAACTCTCACCATGCACTAAATTTAAATCAAAATTGGATCAAATATCTAAGTATTAAAATATAAACATTTAATTTTCTGGAAGATAAAAGAGATAAAACTGTTGAAATCATAGATGTAGTCAACGAATTTTTGCACAAATACCAATTAAAAAAAAACACTAAACAATAGTATGAAGAATCAATAAATGGGACCAAGAGACTGAAGAAAATGTTGAAGGAAGTGAGGAACATAGAGAATTAAGTTGTATTATGTATATGTATCAACATTCCATTATATTCCATGAATTTAGTTATATTCATTTCATAGTAACTGCAAGCAGGTACTAATAAAAAAAACCCAAGAGAATAATATTTAAATAAATTATTTTGAGGAAACTGAGATCTTCTGTGAATCAAAAGAAAATTTAAGAAATACACTCTAAAATATATATTCAATGAATTTCCAGGGAATATTGCATTTAAAAATAAAGAGATTTTGGGATATAGATATAGGTATGAAACATTCCCAAAAAAGCATAACTGTACTCATTTATTCACAATTATTGACAACTCTAGAAAAATCAAATGAAAATATCCTTCCCATATGCACAAGGAAAATAATAAGAAAATAAAAGAAAAAAAATTCATATCGAAAAAGTTTTAGGAAGTCCAAAACCTGACTTACGCAGATGTCAATCTCTTATAATAGAAAAATAGAAATTTTCAAGAGAAAAATAATATTCCAGAAATCATGTATCATGCATTAAATAAAACACACATACACATCAATTAACATTTTCAAGAGATTTCAGTAAAATTTGATATATATTAACAGTTAAAAGTTACTAGATCTTTGTTACAGCTTACATCTAGAATGTCCCTCAAAATTCTCATGTGGTCAGAGGAGAGTTTTTAGAGGTTAAAACTGGCTCATGGAGGAGCTATATTCATCAGTGGATTACTAGTGAGTTAAGTACCTGAGTGTGCTGTAATGAGAGGTGTCTGGATACAGGCGGTTCAGTGGTGCTGTGACCTGGAGGGATGTATTTACAGTCACGCCTTTTCTCTCTCTGCTTCCTGGTTGCAATGATATAAGCAGCTTTCTTCCACCACACCCTCATTGCCATTTCTTCCTTGAAGCTAGCTGATCAGGCACTGTTGTCATGAGGAAAATCAATCAACCAATCAATCAATCAATGTCTCCTCTTTTAAATTGTGTTTATCAAGAATGTTGTCTTAGCCAGGAGAAAGAAAGTGACTTAAGCAAAATGTAGCCAAACTAATCGAGTTATCAACAAACTTCTATTTCCAAGGATACTTTCCTTTCAACTCAAAATTTCACTAAACTATGGACTAAGAAGGTACCAAACATTTGTCAGAAATCCCAAGATGCCCCCAAACCTTGCTAACACACATACACACACCACACACACACACATACACCTTGGAAATTAGTGGTGTGCATTTCAAGGACTTGTACAGTAAAGAGGACGTGAAACTGAATCAGAGGCAAAATCAGCATCAGTATCAGAGGTTCAAAGCACGAGTACAAAGCAAACAATTTTGAGAGAAGCAGGAAAGTGAGGGGGTTTCAGAAAGAAATTTTCAGGGTCTTGACTTAATAAAAGACTACATGTGAAATTCAAAAATTTCTAAAATTTCAAAAGAGAACACATAGTAGGTAAATAATGAAAAATCACTGAGAAAACACACAAAAGCATATTACAACACAATTAATTTTTAAAAGATGAAGGGAGTCAAAATGCAATTATAATGTGCAAATTTTCTCAAAGACATAATAACATAAAGGTAATTTTAGCTAAATTATAGCTAGTACAATGTTGAGAAGATGCAAAAGGGGTCCGTCAGGGAATTGTTAAGAGAAACCACATATCTATCACTTGTACTAAGAAGTCAGTGATTCAATAAAAGAGGTTAACAAAATCTCTTCATACAATACTGAAAGTATCTTCCTGCATGGAGATAATGGCAGGGAAATTTTTAAAAGGTGAAGAATTTGAGAATAGGGATTGGAGGTCAGAGTAATATTGACAGTAAGAGAATTGCTAATTTATGAACAATTTTGATTCAATATTTTTGTTTTCTCTATTTTAAAGAAACATTGACAAATCTAGGATGTTGATGTTTTCATATATTTATAAAAAATTAGAGAACAAGATTTATTTGCAACATATACATTTTTAGTTTAGAAAACTCTTGCAAATATAACATTAAAGAGAATTATTATTGTTAGAAATTCTCTTTTTTTTTTTTTTGCAGCACCAAGGATTGAACTCATGACCTCATGCTTGCCAGGCAGGTGCTTAGGCCACTGAGCTAAATCCCTAACCCAAATTCTCTCAGTTGAATATAACTTTGAAACTTCATACTGTAACAGGTACTGCACTGGAAGTTTCAAAGTTATGTTTATATTTCTTTGCTGTTTCCTATCTAGATGTGATATTATTGAGGAATGACGATTTTATGCCATGATAAATCTTCCCTATATTACGCAATTGTGAAGACTTTTTTCTTTTTCTTTTTTCTTTTTTTTTTTCTTAAAGGAGGTCAAAAAAGAGAAAAGCGGAGGTTGGTGGACATGGACTAGTTTGATCTTTTTATTCTTTAAAAAGTTTTGTTGTTACTAATACATGTTTGCTGTGCATAACAATTACATTTATTAGCCAGGCATGGTGGTGCAAGCCTGTAATCCCAGCACTGGGGAGGCTGAGACAGGCGGATCACTGTGTGTTCAGGTCCAGTCTGGGTTACATAGTGAGTTCAGGGAATGTATGAACTGTATAGTGAGAACCTGTTTCAAAAAGTCCAACACCAAAAAAAAAAAAAAAAGAAAAAATTAATTTATTATTGGGAGTTGGTACAAGTTCATAACATACTGCTTCTTAACGGGTGTAGATGAACTGATTGTAAATCACCTAGTGTCTCAGAGAGTGGCATTACAGTGCTAAAATCCTCGGATCTGGAGCAGAACTACCTTTAACATTAAAAATTAAGCACCTGTTTGATCTTGAATGAGCCAGTTAAACCTTGTTTGCCTCAGTTGATCTCAGTTTAGACAGTGAACAATGGTTTTTGCATATTTTATGGAGTTGTTACAACCAATGTAACAAAGATTATCATCATATAACTTAATTAGAAAATGACTTGGCACATAAATTATGAACTTTAGTTTGTCTATGGTGTTAATCCTAAGGAACTTCTGATTGCATGTACTGTATTATATTAGTTTTTAACCTTCGATTATTCTTTCTTTATGTCTTTGTTTAAACATCACCCTCACAGTGAGACCTTAAAATCATTCTTCTCTCTCCTCTCTATTCATTTTAATTTTCTATTTAGAACTTAATACCTTATAGTATAACTGACTTATAATGTCCTTAATATCAGTCTACTCCCTTTAGACCAATGATCTGCATCTCTGTTTCATCATCATACTTATAATTCTTACAATTGTGACATTGCACAAAATACGTATTCTAAATTTAACTGAATTATTCTTATCCTGTCAAGAAACTTGAAAATTGAAATCAAGGAAATAAGAAGTAAATGATTTCAGGAGAAATACAAGACAGGAAAGGAAATTTTCATATTTATGCTTTGAGTGGTTGGAGATTAGACTGTAGAAAAAAAGAATCATACTAGCAACTTTAGTTTGTGGTATTTAGTGAGATACTTGTGGATTCAGGAAATGTCGATATTCACTTTTACTTTGCTGTATTTTGCTCATTATATATTTCACTTGTAAAACCTGTTAGATGCAGAGTTTTAAAAAATATTATCTCCTGTCCTTTATTCTGTGTATTAAAACATATGTTTTCCTGAAATAATCAGTGCAGTGAGCTACAGCTTCTGAAATGAAGTGGGAAAAATGCACAAAATGGCAAATTTCAGAAATGCACAAAAGTTCTCTTAGAAGATCAGAGGAAAATACCACCAAATCTGCAATGTGTTAGCATTCTTCTACAAGTTAGTTCCTTTGTGTAATTGTTCCCTCTCCATGTTCAGGGGTCCAGGATTCTTATGTTAAGGCTCACTGGACTCTGGACAGCACCTAAACTTAAAATAATGGTGGCCAGGACCACATCAATTGCTCCTGATGGTGTTCTTTTCAAGTCTCATATATTTCTAAGACAAAATTCCTTTATCTTGTTTTTCTACCACATATTCTGTATCTATCTTGTACTGGTCAGGTTTTTGTTGAGGGACAAGTGTACAATATGCTAACTGGTCACACTA
>RJWT010016375.1:0-19893 GCA_004365215.1 Cuniculus paca | reverse complement strand
CACAAACCGAAGCCCCCACCAGGCTCCTGGCAGTCCCAAGCTGAAGGGCTAGGCGGAATTCGCTGGTCACACCCCCAACCCAAGCCCCGTTGAGAGCAGCTGCCGCTGGGCTGCCCCTGGCGTGCGAGCAGGGTGCTGGGAGGACCCCAGTGACGCCCTGAACGTCGGTGTCCAGCGGGGGCTGGGCGCCGATTTCTATGGGTCTTGTCGCCCTTTCCCCAGGTACACAGCTAGGTGGGGTTGACTGTGCACACCCCGGGTGGTCTGGAGCAGCCCGGGCCACGCTGCTGGCGGTGAGTGGGCGGGGCGCAGGCAGGCAGTGCCCCAGGGACACCCCGAAGGTCTGTGGCCGATGGGGGATGGATACAAACTCCTACCAGTCTCTTGGCGAAGTCCCAAGCTGCTCGGCAAGGCAGAACTCACTGGTCACACCCCCAACTCAAGTGGCTCAGAGCAGCCGCTGCTGGGCAGCCTCGGGCGCGCGGGCGGGGTGCTGGAGGACCCCAGGGACGCCCCAAACGTTCTGGCAGGCGGGGGCTGGGCGCCGATCTCTATGGGTCTGGTCGCCCTTTCCCCAGGTGCACAGCTAGGTGGGGTTGGCTGTGCACGCCCCGGACGGTCCAGAGCCGCCTGGGCCACGCTGCTCCATGGAGTCATTTTCTGAGCAGAAAAAGAACTCAGTTCACAGGCAGATCACCCTCGGTGAATGTCTCTCCATGCAGCACACCTTCTCAGAAGTATCTCAATTCAGCATAGCATTTAAATTTTCCACAAAATCCTCCAGGTAAGAAATTTGAATTTCAAAGCAAGCTAAATGACAAACCCAAGATCACAAAGATGGCAAAGGGGAAGCCAAGAATTGACCTCAGTCATTTCAATCCAACTTTAGTTCTAATGTCCATGATGCTGATGATATAATTATAGAAGCACAAGATAGGACATTGTCAGTGAGCTCTTCAGTATGCTTCTGTTTGGAAGTCTAGGTGTGGGAATTCCTGTTCTCCACAGCAGGATTTTCCTAAGCTTAACTGTGTATGTTAGTTTCAGGAAGGAAATAATGGTGGGAAAAAAAAAAAAACCTCTCTCAAGCAACTTTGGAAACTGCTGACTTTAACAAAGTTCAGTCAGTTGCTTTGCTCTTGGCATTTGAGGGTTTGGAGTACGCAGGTTTGCCTTGCGGATTTCCAAGTGCATTTTGAGTGTCAAACTTGCTTCACCAACATGCCTGTGCTGGGTAGTGATGGAATCGCTCTGATGGGATGGCATCCTTCAGACATGGAACCCATGAGGGAATGGTGCCACTCCATGCAAGTCCCTAACAGGGGACAGAAATATTGGACAAGCGATGTCACATTACCTCACTCCTCCTTGTGGCTTTCACTGTCTTTGACTTCTATGTGCGTCATGATTCTCTGTCCCAGAACATATATGAATAATAAGTTTTAATTTTTTTGGAATTACAGAGATTTTTAACCTCTTGGAGGTCACATGACCACTTCTTATACGTGTTTAGCTTCTGAGTACCAACCGCAGAAGCAGATAATGAAATTATCTGTATATTAAATCTATTTGGTGACAATGCAGAATAGCGAATAAGAGTACAAGTTTCGGTAAGGACTTGGCGCTAGCTAGCTATATCCAGTGCATGATTTAATTTATTTTAGTCTCTGTTTTGTCCCTGTAAAACCTGGATAAATCTACATATTTAGTAGAGCTGTTAGGCAGTGTTTAGCAGGTGCCTGGTCTGCAATAAGCAAAGGTCTTTTTAATGAGGCCTCCTCCCTGACCTCCTGACTCAGGGCTACAATTCCTTCCACCTCCCACTGCCAAAGTTGTTCTATGTTTTTTTTAAATAACAGCCCTTCTCACTTTCTAGCATGCTATATGATTTATGTCATTATTATGTTTACTGTTTGTCAGCTGTGTCTCCCATTGGCATGTCAAATCCGGGAGCAGAGACCTCTGTCTGTTTATTCATTGATGTACCCATGAGATCAAGATGAGAGCCAAGCACATAGGAGGTGCTTAAAACCTGTGCTGAATTAACCTGCACAGAGAATAATTGTTCATCAAACAAAGAGGGAACAATGAGCATGTGGAGGTATCCTGCTGAGTATCTGGGATGAGCGAGCAAGGATCAGTGCGAAAGAGCTGCTGGTAGGTATTCTAAGGCCCCCGGGAACCTCATGCAGTGAGAACTGATCATACTCACGTGTCCCGGTGCTACCAGATAGATACAAATGGGTCTGTTAGGGTTCAAAAACTGAGGATCAGAAAGATCAAATAATGTGCTCAAGTCCACGCTGTGAGTCTTAACCCAGGTCCTGCACTGAGCAACCTTGCCGGGCTGTCCGAAGTGCTTACAAAGGACAAGTGAGGTGGAAGGGAAAAGTGAAGAGCAGGTGGGTAACAGGTGAGCTACCCATGCCACCGCCGGGAAAATGCTTTCAGAGTGGGTCCAGGCTGCCCCTGTGCTGACGCATGCTCTGTTCACTGGCACTTTCCGCACAGGCTCTTGGTATTTAGCTGATAGTTAATCTGTAGGAGATGATAAATCCAAGACACCACATGTGCAAAATCAATACCCAGGTCATGGCTCTAGCTTGCCAGGAGTGGGCTATTCTTTTCCAGCACAGTTTGCTGGCAGCAGAATAGTATTTCTAAAGGCCTATGCTTGCCCTTGGGTGCCCAGAGAAATAGCCCACGCTCCCTGCTCACAGTAAGCCAAGGCTCATGGTGGGGAAGTGCTCCATTTCCACGGTCTCTGTCTCATTCTCTTCCAATCAGAGTAATTGCTGAGTCGCCGAAGGCTGCAGAGATACATCACCAGTTGCCAAGCCTCACTGATAAGTTCAAGACCTTCGGATCCTAACACAGGCCACTGCAGCGCGTTAAACAGAACGCCCGCGAAGGTAGGATATGTGCAGGGCAGGAGCCGGCACCAAGCAAAGATGAAAATGCTTCTCTGTGAGATTAATCCTTCCTGCAGTCCACTGTTAAGGTAATAAAAGGTTTATAATTTACTTCTTCCTTGATAATGGAGGAGACAATTAGTAATTACTGGATTTATGGTATTTGTTGTGTTAGCTCGACCAATTAAGTATCCCATTAACTTGTGCATTCAGGCACCCTTGCTGCACCATCATAGAAAGAAACATTTGAAGAAGAGATCAGCTGTGTCATGCACAGCAGGTCACAGGTGGGTGGAGGAAGTGACAAGGACCAACGGAGACCTGAAGATTGGAAGCGATTTCACCCCTACCGCCCTCACTTTATTCTTTCTTGAATTAATTGAAAGAAGTAGGAGCCAGCCTTCAGTGCCACCACTAATTCAGTTTCTCAGGGACACATTTATAGTCCTCACACCACCGTGGATCCTTTCTGGTGAACCTGGAACTTGAATTTTACCTGTCCTCGTGAGACCGATGAACACATACCCCACGCTACGCTGATCGGCTCCCCGCTGCACCAAGTCAAGCAGAGTGCGCACATGGCTGATCTTTGCGGAAAGTTGGGGAATAAAAAGAATGTCTTTCAAAGGCCCAGCAAGTAGAAGTTCCTCCGGCTACCTTTAGAAATATTAAAATTCAATGAGCTTGATACTGGGTTTGAAAGTGAGAGAAAATGTTCCAAATATATGACCATAGGATTATTTAGAAAGATCCCGGTGAACATCATCCATATTAAAAATAACATATATATGGATACATATATATCTCAGAGCCAAGTTCCCGCAAATAGTACTGAAGTGGATAACAAAAATAAATATAAGCTTTCCCTAACCTGTGGTAGCTTGACTTAGGATTTTTCAACTTTACAATGGTATAAAAGAATATTCATAAAACTATTTTATTTTTCACTTGAATACAATATTTAGTAAATTACATGAGACATATATTGCTTTATTATGAAATAGGCTTTGTGTTAGAATATATTGGCCAACAGTAGGCTAATGTAAGTTTTCTGAGCATGTTTAAAGTAGGCAAGAGTATTCTATGATGTTCAGTAGATTAGGAAATGCATTTTTTAAATTTTCAGTGCTGTTGGTATGTGGTATTTTTATCTTACAACGGTATGATAGTTAATTGTGGTGTCAACTTGAGTAAGAAACTCCTGGTGGATTACTTTAGCATAGTTCTGGGTGTGTCTGGATGACTGACTTACTGAAGAAGGAAGACCCCCTGGGTGTGGGTGGTATCATCCATAGGCTTGTCCTCTGGATGGAATGAAGAGGGAAAGAAAAAGAAAATCTCATTTTTGCTTCTTCAGAGGAGCTCCAGTCTTCACCATCACCTTTGAATCCCATCTTTACTTTTCCAGCACATTTTTTTCAGCCTTTGGTGTAGAACCATCAGCTTCCTGATGATGACTTGTATGGGACTCTGCAGTGACCTCCAGGCCTTTGACCTTCAACTGAGTCCCCTGGCTCTCCAATGTACAGATGGCCCTTTTGCATTCTTCCACCCCTGATTCCATGGGTGGCTGTTGTAGGCTTACCTTGTAAATCTATATTATATTATATTATATTATATTATATTATATCATATCATATTATAGTCTTGGTTACCTTGCTCTTGTTGTTGAGACAAAATGCTTGACACCCAAAGTGAAAAAAGGAAAAGTTTATTTAGCTCACAGTTTTTGGAGGTTTCAGTCCATAATCAGCTGACTCCAAGTCAGGGTGGCATGGCTGAGGGGCAACATGGTGGTGGCTGTGGCAGATACCAGAAGTGACAAGAGCAAAAGGGCAAAAGGGAAAAGCATGCTTCCTTCCCTCCCTTATATTGTATGCTGGCCACCTGCCCCTGGGCGGGTGCAGCACTCATACTGCCAATCCCAGCACTAGACAATGAACCAATCACAAATGCTAGACTCAGCCACCTCCATGATTGCATGAGGCTTTGGGGGAGACACCCAGACACAAACTACAGTGATTATATTTGTTCTTCTAGTGAACCCTAACTGATACAGATGAGTGTATTAAGACCTAACCTCACTGTAAGTTGAGGAGTATCTAGATTTAGAATAGGTATGTATGTGGATTGAAACCAATTTCTAGTCCAGGTGTTTGCAGCTCAATTGGTGTTTGTCATAGTCCATTCATCCTACTATACTACGCTACAGATTGGGCAATGTGGGAAGAGCACACACTTATTTGGCTCACATCTCTGGAGGCTGGGCAGTGTAAGACTGAGGGGCCACGTCTGGCGAAGACCTTCTTGCTACATCCCAGTGTGGTGGAAGACATCTGATGTGAAAGGAAGAAAAAGAGATCAAATCTGCTGACCCCAACCTTTTGATAACTGGTATTAATCCATTCACAAGGGTGCAGTGCACACGACCTAAGTACCTCCCAGGATGCTCCCTTTCCAACACTGCTGTACTGGGGATGAAGTTTCCAACATTTCCTTTTTGGTAGCACATTCAAGCTATAGCAGTGCTTCATAAATACCTGTAGATTAAATGTAGAAAATAGATAAGAAAATGAAAATTGGCAGTTAATTGATAGGAATATAAGGGTGTGAGTTTATTTAAGGTTTATATTCTTGCAAAGATGTATGCATTATCCTGATAATCAATTAAGTTTTAGTAAGTAGATCTATCATGTTTCATATTTCTGGGACAAAATACCTGACACCCATGACATAAAGGAGGAGAAGCCTAATTTGGCTCACTACTGAGGGCATTCAGTCCATGTTTAGCTGGCTCCAAGGCAGAAACATAATAGTAGAAGGGCAAGGTGAACAGCCAGGAAACAGACAAGGGAGGAGGTGGCGACAAGAACACATCCTTCCAGGTCACACCCTGTAACATACTTCTAAACAAGCTTCACCTCCTAAGAGCACATTTAGCTATAAACTAGTATCCCGTGATCCAACCACATTTTGAAAGCCCCATCTCTGAACACATGAGAGATTTTACACAGTAGTTGTAACCTCACATCCAGATTGTTTGTTCTTCTCAAGATCCAAGTGAGAAACATAAACTCAACTTAAAATCCAGTAACTTTCCCAAGGTCTCAGTCACAATGACTTCCTTTTGGGATATCTATATATAATTTCTTTTGACCACATTTTTTTTTCCAGCACTGGGGATTGAATTCACAAACTCACACTTGCCAGGCAGGCGCTTAGGCCACTGAGCTAAATCCCCAGCCCTTGACCACATTTTTAAAAGTAAAGAAGATTCCAATTTTTTGAAAGTAAAATCACAGTCCTGCCTTAAATGTTGGAGCATTGTCTGTTTGAAGTTAAATCTTGTGACTGTTACTGTTGAAACTCATGAGAGTAGAACGAAGGAAGATAAATGAGCAACTTTAGCAGATTTACTGCATGTCAGATTGACCCATCATGATCATGATCTATTCCCCTCCTGATCTACATGGCCAAAAATTGCTGAGGAACTGTTTAAACTATCAACTTCCCCTGGTCTTGGGTCGGGTCCTCTGAGGCCCACCGACGTGGCTGGTAAAGTCATTATCTACTAACTGTGACTGGTCCCCTAATTTGTGTTGAGCAGGGAAAGAAAAACACATTAGCAATGCATCTGTCACAAAGCTGGTGTCTATGCAGCATCAATAAAATGTTGATCCCTTAGTAGATATTTGTCAATTGTTGATCACCACTGGAAGTAGCTCTGGACTTAAGTTCAACACACTTGGGTTCTATATGAAGAAGTGCTGCGTCTCAGTAGCTGCGTGACCTTGGAGCCCATGGCTTTGAGGCCGTACTTCTCAGTTTACTCATCGCTAAATGAAGATCATAATGGCATATCCTCTGTCTATGACGTAAGTGGGAGCTCTGGGATTTTGTATTACCTAAATATGATCATTTCCATGACTCAATGCACATTTAGTAGCAGCTAGAATTTTATATCTTATTTTTCAAACAAAAGCAAAAAAATCATAGAAGCTCAAACGTGAGCAGTAGTTCAGCCAATGAAAATGAAAAAGAAAAAAATATGAAAAAGTGAAATGACTTTATCCTAAAATATTTCACATAAAGAAAGAAAGAATTGGCATGAAGAGGCAGCCTGTGGATTAAGAAAAATTATTTGTGAACCAGTTATTTGATAAGGAGTTAAAATGCAAAATATATGAGGAACTCAGGAAATTAACAACCAAATGAATTACTCAATTTAGAAAAGGGGCAAAAGGCTTTAATAGATATTTCTCCAAAGGAAACTTAAAATGACCAATAGGTAAATGAAAAGGTATTCAACATCATTAATCATCATTAAAACTATAATTAGCTGTTACCTGGGAACTGTTAGGATGGCTTTTATCAAGCAGACAAAGGATACAAGCATTGGCAAGGATGTGGAAAAAAGAAAAAAGGGCAAACTTTGCCACTTTATGGGAATGTGAATTGGTGCGACCACTGTGGAAAAACAGTATGGAGGTTGCTAAATCAATTAAAAATGAAACGATCATAGGATCTAGCCATCCTCTTTCTGGGTATGTACTCAAAGAAAATGAAATCATTGTCTCATAAAGATATCTGCACTCCCATACTCACTGCAGCATTTTCAAAATAGTCAAGATATGGGAACAACTGAAGAGTTCATTGGCCAAAGAATAAATAAATAAATAAATAAATAAATAAATAAATATTTTGAGCCTTGAAAAGGACGAAATTCTGCCATTTGTAATAACATAGATGAGCCTGGAAGACACTATGCTAGTGAAATAATCCAGTCACAGAAACACAAATACTGCATGATCTCATTTAATATGTAGAAAAAAAATATTGAACACAGAAACTGAATAGAACAGTAGTTAACATTGCTGGGAGTGGGCTGTAAAATAGGAAGATGTAGATCAAAGGATATAAATTTGCAGGCGTGCAGTATGAATTAGTACAGACAATGAGAGCAAAGTTTAGACCATATTAAAATACTGCACTATATACTGGAAATTTGCAAAAGAGTGTACATTAGGCATTCTTACCCAAGAAGGAAAGAAGGAAGAAAGAATTCGGGGTAGATAACTTTAAGTGGGGGATGTTAATTTACCTGACTGAAAATGATCATTTCACTTTGTATATATCATATACAATGACATACACATTTTACAGTGAAAACATAAAGAAAAAGGGGCATATTGTAGAGTCAGTGGAATATTTCTTCAACAACGGAGAGGGAGAAATAGACCTGACATTCCTGACCGAGACACCAATGGACATAGAAGTCTGGGGGAACCAAGGCCCGGTGCTCCCTGTTGAGCACATTCTAATTGCATTTCAGTCCTTACAATGAAGTTGAGAGGTGGATGTGACATGATACAGAACCCTTGGTACAGGGTAGGTATTCCCACTCCAAAAGGGATGAACAAGGAATAGAAAAGAATTAGACCAAAGCAACACCGAAATCCGGGAGGACAAACAATAAATCCTATAGCTCTATGTCTGATATCTAGAGCACAAAGATGTGAATTCCACAAAGCTGGGCAGCTCCACACTATGCCCTTGCCCACTGCAGCCTACATGGCCTCTTTCTTGGATCCTCTCACAGCACGCAGCTTTCCTTAGAAGACATTTCCTGGCATCTCTGATGCCCCAGGGTTTCCACTGAAATCTTTGACTTCATTCCCAAAGATTCATACATTGCCCACTCAAGGGCTGCTTGCCTGTCCTTTCAGGTCTTCCTTTGGAATCTAAGTAGAAATCTCCCTGGTGTCACAATGCATGTATTCTGCATCCCAAGAAAGTTCATGTTATGTAGATAATGCCAAGCAACATAACAACCAGGCCCCCTTGGACCATGGCTACAGGGCTTCTGAGTGCAGTGAAATGAATCTCAGGGAAAAAATTCCCTATGTTGCCCCTCTCAAGCGGAGACTCAGTGACTTTCTTCTCAACTGAAAGGTTTACACATTTGCACCCTTGAGCTTTTTGCACTCGTGAGGTGGGTGAGATCTTGCTGATCTCTGAGATGATCTCAAGGCATCTTTGTTCTTGTCCCTGTACAAAATACTTGGTTTTACTTTAATGACACTAATTTCTTCAGCAATCACATTTCCTTTGGCTCCAAATTTACATGTAGTTCCTTTGGGGACACAATTTAAGTGCATTAAATTGTTCTGCTCTGCTTTATACTCTCGGTTCTCACTATAAATCTGGCTAAGCACAGTTGATAGTGCTCATGCCACAGCCTGAATGTTGGGTGATTTTGAAATCAATTAGTTCACCACTCTTAAATCTCAGTCTTCTGCAAAGTTGCAGGACATGGAGAAAATGCAAACACATTTTCTCCCAGAATGTAATGCAAATGGCCTCTAGTTCAACTGCCCACGAAATCTTTGCTCTGAAACCATCTGAGCCTGGCCTTCACTATCTGCATTCCTATTAGTGTTCTGCTCTTCTGAGCTCCTGCCTGAGTCACCTGTCAAATCAAGCTCTTCTTAGAACATTCTATTGCTATAGGCAACTGATAGAAATATTATAGGCAGTCAGACAGGGCTAAGTCCTTGGAGGAGCCAATGCAAAAATCTAGATACCTTGCAACTGTGGGGGAGATGAACACCTCCAACTGTGGGCCGGACCTTGGGACAAAAGATCAAACAAATGCACCCATTTCCTGAGGACTGGTATTCTAAATAGGTCTCTAGCACCCTGAGGAAGCCAGGAGTCACCTATCTCAACCCCCTAGGGGAAGAGTCACTGCTCCTTAAACATGCTCACTGGCTACGTGACTCGCTTCCCCATTTGTCCCTGACTTAATCAATTTTACCTGAGCAATTAATCTTATTGGTTAACCATAGTTCTGTCCCCCCTTATGGCCACCTGATGAGTTACCATGTTTGCACCACCTTAGACCTGCCTCACTTTGTGGTTTTGTTCTATAAAAGTCCCTAGAAAAGACAGAGTCTCTGGCAAGCCACTCGGGACCCCTTCTGTCCCTCAGACAGAAGCTTTCTTTCTCTCAATAAATATATTCTGCTCTTAACCTCTGTTGTTCCTAAAATTCATTCTTCAATTTTAGAGAACATGAGCTCGTATTGAACATATAGTAGATTGGGAGTTTCATTCCCCTGTATCACTATGACTTCTCCAGTTAGCATCTTCAAACCTTTCCAAACTCCTCCTACAAATCAATTCCAAAAGTTTTTCTAAATCACATGGTCAGTTATAGTTACTGCAATTGCCCCACTTCTCTGATACTAATTTTCTAATATAGTAGCCTCTTCATCACTGGGATACAATACCTTATGATTTCTGCTCCCCAAAAGTTGATAACTCCACAATGCCTGATGACTCCAGGTGTGTTTGGCTCATGGTTTCAGGGCATTCAGTCTATGGTCAGCTGGCTCCAAGGCAGGGACATCGTGGTGGAAGGGCAATGCTGCTTGGCCCATTCTGGTCAGGAATCAGAGCAGGGGGACAGCACCAGAGAAGAAAAGTATGGAAACAAATATAGACCACAATATCATGTACCATGACACACTTAGAAGTGTTCTCCATCAGTCCCCTGGGCAATCCTCAAAGCCAATCTCGTCAGCACTCCACCTAAAGTAGCATTCTGACACATACAGTGTGCTCAAAATAATTAAAACTTTGTATTTTTTCTTTAATAGTAGACATTAGGCTACAAAATCTTTAATTTTTTGTAGTCTTGGAGGCCTGGTCTCAATAAATCATATTTTCCTGCACAAAATCATTTAGCAAGTTAGCACAAATATTTGTGCTGAATGCCGTTTAAATGAGAAATTACAGCACAAAATATTTAGGTGGCTTTGCAAAGTGTCTCTTTTCAAAATAACAACTTGCTACATAAGGGGCCATAGACATGATGCTGTTCCACAACATACGATGATATCACCTTGTCACAGGATCCTTAGCTTGTGTGATTCCACTCCCTGTTAATGCAATGTCAGAGTTGCCTAAGGAAGCAATTCTCAGCACACACTCGTCATTAACTAACTGATGACATGGTCTGAAACAGAAGTGTGTCAACACCCGGCCCCTGATATTTCAAAGATCTTTGGCTGAAGTGAGTGAACTGAGGTTCTGGTTACTTGTGGAATCCTTCCAGGCCAGCAGACATGGCCCCTGCCTCTTAATTCTTTAGTAGTATTGTTTTATGCTGTCAGACTCCAGGGCCCTAAACCATCATTTTCTCTTCACAGGTGTAAATATGGTTCCAAGCCAGGTACACAGAAGACTAGAGAAGTTATGAAGGGGAAAAGTTAAAATCCTGATATCTTTCCTTTGCAGTCTTTTATGTATTAAAATACTAAATTCACCATCAAAAAAAGTGACACGTTTCCAGGTCCTCTGGCATCAGAACATCCTAAAACTAGTCCGGGAACAGGTAACTGTGAATTCCATGCCAGAAGAGCTTTTAGCAGAAATCTACGCATCTATTCTCAATGTTCACAGACACTCCTACCCCTTGGGAAGAAGCCAGGCAGGTTTCACTCTCCCTCAAGGTGGGGACCAGCTGAACCCAAATCACACAATGAGTTGACAGAAGACTGGAAATGGACTCCAGGAAGCCTCAGGTCAAGCTGCCTCCTCTGGTTTCTTAAAAATAACATTCTCCCCTGAGGCTCACATGTGAGGAAAGTAGCTCCGATGATGGATTTTCATGTCATTTTAAAAATCCAAATGAGGAAAACATTCCCAGTCCAAAATGACGTGTGTGCACATGCATGCATGCGTGTGTGTATGTGTGTGTATGTGTGACAAGGAAAGATAGTAGTGATCACACTAGGTGGGATGGTGGGGGAAAGGGACATTTAGAGAGCTCTCCCAAATGCAGAGTCAGAGAGGAAGCGATCGAACAAACATGACCCCTTGGAGTATGTTCTCTCATTAGAAAGGATAAAGAGGAATCTGATAAGTTTTTGTCCACATAAATCTGCCAAGTCATCACAGTGGAGCTCCAACATGGTGAGGTGATCACAAAAAGATACCTTATCAGACTTCTTCTTCTCCTGATCCCAGCCAGACTTCATATCTTTCCTTCCCGCGTGTGCCAAAGGCCCCCAATCCTTAGATAAAACTTCACTCTTGCTTCACCATCACCAGCTGGTTTAGCACCAGCCCAGCAAGAGTTAATAAAAGCAGCTTCAACCCTGTGTTAGAGCAGAGAGCCCCGGCACCTCTTTGCAGCTCCGCCACCTCTCCTGTGCCCTCATTAAAGGGCTTTCTATACTTTGTTTCTCTCTCTTATCTTTTCCACGCTGCCTCAGACTGAGCGCCAAAAATACTCAATCAGAATCCAAAACCCTGCACTCCAACTGCTAAGCTTCTGCCATATCCTTTGCGTTGTAACATCTTGGAGCTACAAAGGGCACCAGGCCATCTTGTCACTTCTGCAGAAATTCCTCCTCTGCTCTTGCTGTGACTGTAGCCTACCTGAGGTCCCCTGGAGTGAGACATGGCTTGTCACTATGAAATGCCTGCCTAAGAAACACTCCCTCCTGATTCCAGACCCAAGCCCTCCTTCCTGTTATGTCTACTCTGTGTATTTATGTGTTGCTCATCATGATTTCCTCCACTGCATACTACTGGAGTTCCTGCTAAGACCAGACCCCAGGTATGACTCTACAGAGGACACAGTCATGAACAAAGTCTGTGGTCTTTAGCTCATGGATTTAGATTCTATTTTCCATGACACATCTAGGCAGTGACCAGAGCTTGGATTCCAGTTTGCGGGGTGAGCTAGGATTCTGTGATCTAGCAAAGAGGCCTACAGCGGGAAGGCTGGTCTCCAAATTAAGAAAGAAGCTCAGTTGTTGACAATGCAAACAAAGTTGGTCCTGTTGGCTGAGCTCATTCTCCCCAAAGTCACCAACCTCCATCAGGCTTGATGGCAGCCCTGGGGGTTGGTTGGGTGGGGTCCACAGGGAGGTCCTATGAAGCCCTCTTGGTGGAAAGAAAAGAG
This sequence comes from Cuniculus paca, assembly GCA_004365215.1. Taxonomy (NCBI): domain Eukaryota; kingdom Metazoa; phylum Chordata; class Mammalia; order Rodentia; family Cuniculidae; genus Cuniculus; species Cuniculus paca. Next base: position 7,005 of record RJWT010016375.1, on the reverse strand, counting down.
GTGGGAGCTGGGTGGTGGGAGCCTCCTTTCTACTCGCTGGCTCTTCAGCATGCACTCTGTGCTCTCTGGTGCTGGATCGGGGTGTGATGTCCAAGATTCAGAGCCCTGGGGGACTACAGGTCAGAGGCACTGGAAAGGGAGCCACACTGTCATCCTAGAGAGCAGTCACTAAGCCTTGCCCCACTGGCCTCTGCTGAAGGCCAAGGACAGAGTTGCTGTTAGAGCCCTGCTAATCAGCAGAGTCTCTGACCTCACCCCAGACGCTGCACATTGAAGGGACCAGAAGGTCAAGGCCCCTCAGGGTGTTGCCCAAGGGTGTGAACTAGTCCACTGTGATGCCCCTGGGGAAGTGGAGACTCATCCAATTAATCACTTAGACTTAGTTAAACAATGAAACCATCAAGAGGAGAGGGCATCCCTGATGGCCACAGAAGAAGAGCCTTCCTTTTGTTGAGAGGTGAGAGAAGAGAAATACTTCCTTTGAGCCTGGGGAGGCACAGAGAATTCTCCCAGAATCCATACACGTGGCCCCTGGGGAAGCAGAGTATCAGGAGTCACCTCTGTCCTCCCTGACTTCATGGGGTTGCTCCTCCCTCCCCAATCTCTCCCAGCCATCATCCTCTCTGTGTCCCTTTCGTTCCTCACAGACTCCCTCTTCCTGGGCTGTGAACAGTTTCAGAATCAAGCATATTTTCCTGGATCCAGCACACCCACTAGCCCTGCTCTGTCCCATGCCACAGACTACACTTAATTATCCTTGGCCACACAACTTCCTAATGAAAATCCTGACCCGTAGTCCCCAATACCTCCCAAGGTACAACCTTTCAGTATCCTTCAAGACTGGTCCTAGATCCTTGGCAAATACAAACACCCATGGACACTCAAGTCCTTACATAACATATAATTTACTCTTGTCCTCCTGTATGCTATAAATCAGCTCTAGATAACATATATCTATTACCGTGTAAATGCAATGTAAATGGTGTTACACTGTCTGTTTAGGAAATAATGAAGGAAAAGGAAGCCTATATTTAGTATAGTTGTAAATTGTTTTCTGTAATATTTTTTGCCATGGTTGGTTGAATCCACAGATGCTGAACCCAAGGATAATAAAGACCTACTGTAATTGCAAATGGCTACTTTATTTAGAAGTGCAATTTTTTTTCATTTGATCCCACTGTAGGCATATTGGGTGCAGAGGTGCTCAGCGTAAGAAAGGCTCCGAGGAGCACTGGGAGGTCTGTCCACCAGGTAGAAAGCTCAGTGTGAAAGAGATGTGGAGAGGGGTCAATGATCATTTGGCCTTCTCTCAGTCCAGCCAACAAATACTGGCTAAGCCATATTACATGCCCAGCAATATGCCCGCCAGTCTGCCCCTCCCTCTCTGATAGTTCCAGAGAAAGCTATGTATGTGTGTCTTCTAGTGCCTGAAAGTTAGGGTGCATTCAACGAAAGATGGGAGTTCATTGATAGGATGTAGCTGCCAAATCTCGTGAGTTCCCAATGGCCAGATCTGGAGCAAGTTAAATGATAAGACATGCATGTACATAATGATGGCCTCTCACCCATAAGATGAAATCAGAATCGATGGGGGTACACTGATAAAAGCTCAGACACTCCTTGGCTCACTTAACATGAGTTACATCCCCATGAGTCCATCATAAATTGAAAATACTGCAAATCAAAAACGTATCAAACACACTTAATCCACTGAATGTTAGATCTCAGCAGCACTGCAGTGTACAGGTTGCGTAGCCTCACAATGGTGAGACTGACTGGGAGCCACACTGTCCAACGTCACTGGAGAGGGCTGTCCCAGGTCCCACTGGCCCGAGGAGAGACTAACACTCAAAATGCAGAGCATGGCTTTTACTCTGCATTTGCAGTCTCACTGTCACAAGTCGAACAATTATAATGTGCATTGCTTTAAGTCAGGAGTTATCTGTAATTGAATAAATAAATGGAGGGAAAGGGGACACTCTTATCTTATGGAAGAACTACAATTGAGAAATGTCTAGAAAAAATATATATATATATTCACCTCTTGGCAAACACCACAGTAAAAACAGCTGCAGGCCAGTCACTCATGCATGTTACAATGGTGGGTGAAAGAGTGATAAAAACCAGGACATGTAGGTGCTCAAGATCTGATGCTCTAACCCCCTCCTTGATTATAAAGGAAACAAAGTATAAAATGACAACAGAAACACTGGAGGTTTGCCACCAGTGGACACGTTAGCTATGAGACCGATCCACGTCTTGATACAGAGAAGGACACAGATCCTGCTTGGGGGTCCCTGCAAACCACACAAAACTGGAACTGTATCATGAGGGAACATCAGGCAAGCCCACCTGGAGGGCTTCTCCGCAGAATAACTCTCCAAAGGCATCAAGGCTGTGAAAACAGCGAAAGACCAAGGGACCATTCGAGGGTACAGGAGAGCAGGAAGGGGTCCTGGCATCGGCCTGCTGCCTGCGATCCAGGCTCAGAACCCGTCGGAGCAGAGCAGGGTCTGCAGATGCGTGACTGCGACCTGTGCAGCTCGAAGCACTGCCTCTCAGGGTGTTTCGCGGAGACTCGCCTTTGGGAAAGCTGGGTAAAGAACGCATGGGGATTTTGCGCTCTCTCTTGCAACTCATCGGTACGTTTAAATTATTCCAAAATTTAAAAGTTAAAACATTTTTTAATGAAACAGGAAGACAAAGTGGCTTAGGGCGCAACGTACAGAAACATGCTCAGGAAATGGCATTTGTGGCTTACGGCTTTTCACGGGAAGAATTGACAGCCCGCTGTCCCTGAGCAAGTCCGCCTTGTCCTCGGTCGGGTAGAGCGCGGAGGCAGCGTTGTTTTTCTGACTGCTTCCGACTTCAAGGTTGCTGAGGAACTGACTCTAAGGAGGAGACAAATGCGCCTGGTTTGGGAAAGAATGGTCTTTTTTCACAGGCAAGAAAAAAATGCACAAAAACCAAATTCAGGGAGCACAATCGGTCTTCAGCAGCCTGTTGCTATCCGTCAAGCCATTGTGAAGGCTGGGGTGTTCAGGGCCACCGCCTGAAAAGACGCGGCCTCCTCATTTCCTGGGCAATTCATCTGGAATCACATTGTTTCTGGAGAAAGAAAAATCTGCGCTGGGGAAGGGCACAGCCAGTGCACACCGCACAGAGGCTCCTCAGTGCAGGGAGGACACGGGCGACAAGGGGCACCTCTACCCTGGCACTGCCCTGTCACCCTGCACCAGCAGAGGTCCCAGCCAGCCCTCTCCCCCGTAACTCGGCTGTGCATGAGCCAACCCTCATTCTGTTCAAAACAAAATTTGCTTCCATTTGTCACCCCAGTGCTAACATCTATGGGATGCTGGGAGTCTGAACCAAAAAGCACGGAGGAGGAAGGAGAGGTGATCCCCTCTGAGAACCCACCATGAAGGACTCAGTGTGGTTCCCAGGGGCTCCCTAGTCCTCGGCACCCCCTCCCTCCTCCTCCGGAGTGCCATGATCCAGGAATGAGGAAGCGCTTACAGTTTTACAAGGCCATCTTAAAGTTCCATGGCCCTGTGACACTTGAGCTCCAAAGCCGACTCTTGCCCACGCCCCATTCCAGCCACTCAGAGGAGCACAAATCATTGTACTGGGAGCACCTCCCTCCTCCCTCTGCCTCACGTACCCAGCACTGTGATTCAGCGTCCGCATGGCTGTCTTCACCTCCTGCCTGGGACATCTTCGAAGGTGAGGAGCTGGACCGATTCTACCTCGGTGCCCCAGGATGGAGAATGGCGGTGGGAGCTAGAAAGGGTTTCCAGCTTGAAGTGAGAGGCATCTGATAATGGGATGCATGCTTCAGGCACACACACAAAGAGTTAAATTTATGTATCGATAAGTTATCAATGCTTTTCTCTGTTCCTCAGATGATGAGGTTTTCGATGATGAAATGTTTATAAAATCTGATGAAAACACAACACATAGTACAGAAATGTCTAATAAAGAGGAAATGCTTCACGTTTTAAAATACCATTTATTGCTTTCCATAAACATACATCTGCTCTAATTTATTTCTCATTTTTCACTGGATGACTTTGCAGAAATAACAGTCCGCAGTTTGGTGTGGTATTCTTTCAACATGAAGTGGATAGGATTGACGTTATTGACTTTAAAATACTCTCCTACAGATAAAGGACTATTAAGCCCTAATCCAACATGACCTAATATATGTGGATCTCTGTAGCCGTATTTACATAGTTGTTTATTGATTTGAGAGATAAATCTTCTGACTGTATTTTACATTAATATGGTTGGAAAAGCAGGGTTTTTTTTGGCAATTCAGAACATGTAAACTTCATGAAATTCTGATGTTAGAATAATATTTTCCAGAAAGCATTTCTGTAGTCAACCTCTTTTCATATGTGAAAAAAATAAATATACTGTCAGAGAGAGAAGGCTTCTGAACAGTGATAAATCTCAGGCTAATCAAAACCAACAAAAATCTGAATTACCATGAGTTGACCAATTAGTCAATACAACTGAAACTCACAGCAAGCCCTCTTAAAGAGTGTAGACCCCATACCCCTCAGCATCAAAAAATTTAACTAAATGCACATATCCAAAGTTGTCATTTAAAACAATTTCTTGTTTCACTAAATAGCATCACCATCTACCCACTTGTTTCCCAGCAGAAATCCAAAAGCATCTCCCCACGCATATTCAAACACCCTCCACCACAGGCTGATAGAGAAGCCCATCATCTTCCTTATCCATTATCTTCTGGTCGTCCACTGTCCTCCTCTGTCCCGGCTGTCATTGTGTCCTACACCTGTGTGCTTCCCCTCCAGTTTCCCTGTAAGGGGTCTTCGCAGCCCCATATCCGTATGGACAGGTTGATAAGCCATCTATCACTCTCTCCTGTAAGACATAGAAGCTTCACTTTGTGCCTGAAGGAAAGTCTACATTCTTTTGCAGGATCGGCCCCCTTGCTTTCCGCTTCTGCTTTCATTCAGCCATTCATTCATTCATTTCTGATGAGCTCACCCACTGTGTATGTTATATTGCCTGTTGCTTGAAACTATATCAGTCAGGAAGGCTTATGTGAGAAAAGACAGGCAGAAAGCTTCTGTTCTTGACAATGACACAGCCTCACAAGGGACCCGCACATGCAGGGAAGTAAGTGGCTGATAACAAATGCCATAACATATGCTTATGCATTTGGCTGTGGCAGTGTGGGAGAGCAGGGAGGACCTCGTGTGTCTGGCAAGATTGGCAATGGCATGGCCAGAGAGGCAGTTTGGTGCCAGGGTGAATAAGACACCAAGCACTGCACAAGAAGTTGGGGTGTTCTCTTGTTGGCAAAAGTCATCCAAGAGAGGTTTGCAGTGAGGAGAAGCATCAGAATCAATGCACTTTTTTGCCATCCAGTATTTCAAGGTCCTTTTTTGTCACTCATTTGCTAAAACCTCTTTGGTAAGATGGCAATTTGTTTTACTAAAATTATTTCAGCTTTAACTCCTGTTGACTTTTGTTAGATTTTGAAGCTGTTTGCCATGAATGAGGAAGATTTGAAGTAGTCTAGGGACAGTTACAAGGACACTGAAAGATGGGATACCCCAGGGTGACCTTGTCATTAGATTTCATCAAGGTGATCGATCACACAGGTCCAGTGCAAACCAAAACACTAAATTAGACTTGAAAAGAGGTCACGGTTTGTGTTCTTACAGGGACCATGACTGCGCACCTGTGCTGACCTAACATGTCACAGGCTAGTGTCACTTCCGCTGCGAAGAGAGGACACCGTGGCAGTGTTTGATAACTGATCTAATAGGGAGTCAGACATTCCTCTGAGGCCCGGGTTCATTATGCCCTATCACCTTAATAAACGCCCTCGTCCTCTGCTTATTCGGCTGTGGCCTGGTTCTCTGACTTGAATTGCTTGGGACAGCTGGGTCTCTCGTGAGTGACTTGTCGAGTTATATTATGATACCTGACCTACTTTTTACAGGTCTCAGACTCTGGTGAAAACTGCACAAACCCCACACATGCCCTCAGGATGTCTGGCTGGGAATAGTACAGACTCAGAGCCCAGGAAGAGATCTCCAAGATCAGCTGTCCCAACCTTTTCCCCTTCCTAGCAGCCACGAATGTCATGCAGCTGCCCCATCATGTAAGAGTGGCTGGATGACTGACAGCCATGTGCCCCAGGAATGGGCAACTTCTTACTTTCCCCATTCACCCACTCAACAAGTATTTGATGATCGCTGATTCCGCACCCAACTCTGCCTCAGGCATTGACACATAGCAGGGACTAAGCAAACGCTGTCCACACCAGTGAGGGCAATGGGTGAGGCAGTTGACCCCCAGGTTGTTTGTATAAACCCAAACAAGAATCACACTTTGCAGGGAAAGTAGGAACCCACAGGACCACACCTAGCCGGAGGTGGCCCCAGATGCTTTTCTGAAGAAGAACTCCCAAGGATAAGAGCCCAAGCATGAGCTGGACTGAGGCAAGGGGCTAGATGGGAGAATGCATAGAAAAGGAGGAGGTTGTAAGTACTAATCCAGAGGGAATAAGAGCCTGAAGGTTGTATGACAGTGTGTGCAGTGGCAGGTAGGAGAGCTGTGAGATCTGGTTCTCCAGAGTCCCATGCAGCAAATGTGTTGGTCATGTTATTATGGGATGTACAGTCCTCATCTTTCCTTGTATCACACAGGACTCCACGTATGTGCTGTCAGACTCTGCTGTGTATGAGCCTGAACGTGGTCTTTTAGTAGCTGGACTATGTGGGGCAAGTTTCTGTAATCTCGGAGCCTTGCATTTTGCTTCCACATCACTGCTCCCACTTACCTCTACCTGGCTGAACTGATCATCATTCAGGGTGGGCCAGAGCTTGCACAGCAGGTGATTTTTTCTGGAAAGCCCTGCCGGAAACCTTCATTTTGTTTCAATCACAAAATATTCCTAGATACCTCCATACCCGCTTGCCCTCAAGGACCTCAAGACAGAGATCACAAGGGGAGGCTACA
>RJWT010016374.1:0-13217 GCA_004365215.1 Cuniculus paca | reverse complement strand
CGAGGTTTCCTTCCCCGCGCACCCGTTCTCACCGTTAAACGGCCGCGTCTCGCGACAATCCCAAAGTGACCTTTTCCCCTCCTCCGGAGTTAAACGCGCGCTAGGGGCAGTGGGAGGGGTAGGACTGGCGAGGGAAGGGGGTGGGAAGGAAACGCACCTCTTTCCCCGCCTTGTGCGCGCCGTGGGCCGGATGCGCGCGCACCTGCCTCCCTAAGGAGCCGCTATTACCACAGGGGCTCTTTCTGCGCTCCTTAGGCCGCAGAAGTAGCCTGAGCGTTCTTCCGCCTCCAACCCGACCCCACTTCCCTGTCTCTGGCCTTTATGTCCCCAGCGTCGCTAGGACATGCGGGGAGCAGGGGGAAATTTTTTTGAGCTGTCGCTTCTCCTTTAAGAAAAAAAGCTCCGTGGGCTGCCGGATGAAAGTCTCTGAAAAAATGGCGGCGGTGGGACGGAGGCGGGGTTGTGGGGGCTGCGAGGTCCCGCCTTTTGGCGCATGCGCACGGGCAGCCTAGCCAAGAGCATTCTGGGAGGTGAAGTCTTATTTGTTGACCCAAAGCAAAGGCAGAGAGGATGCTGGGGGGTTGGGGCCACTTGCTTCACGGGAAATGTAGTTCATCTCTGCAGTCGGGAGGGTAGAAAACGCTTTCTGGGGAGGGCGGTATTTCCGGGTTAGGCCGAGACGCTGCGCACGTCGCTCCCAAACGTTGAACCAATCTCCAGGCTTGCACGGCCTGGAGAGGGTTCTGCTTTTTTCATGGTTATTGCTTGGCTTCGTGGCAGCTTTCCCGGCGTGGCCACATCGTAGTCCTCGTTGACCTTGGCAGTGAGCGGTGACACCTACTCTGCAATTTGTTGCCCTGTGTCCGGCCCGCTCCCCAGGAGGGGGGAGCTCAGGACCGGAGTCAGTTCCCTGGGTCTCCGGGCCGAGCTGACGCAGCGCCTTCCCGCTGCCGGATGCCGGGCAGCCGGAGCTTGGCTGTGGTTCCCGAGCCCGAGCGGGGCGAAGGGTGTTAGTGTGACTTGGGTCACCGCCTCGAGCAGCCGGAAGATCGCCCCAGTGCTCCCCTCCCCAGGCAGTTTCTGCGGTTTACACGTTTCTGCAGCGCAGGAAGCGCGGTCTGGAGGACCGCGTTGTTACAAATCACTTTTCTGCACCCTCTGCGTGTGCAGCTAACTCGTCTAGCTGATGTGTCAAAGGGAGTTTCCATCTGCTAGTCTCTTTCCACTGGGCCGTGCTCTGGGCCTCTCCCGTTCCTTTCTTTCCTCCATTATGTGAAAGTAATGTTCTCTACACCTACAGGCTAAACCATCTGGAACTAAAACCTCCAGAAGAAAGGGGATGGAAATAAGATCTGGAAATCGAATTCTAAATTTCACATTAATCATTAAACTATGAACAAGTGCCAAAGTACATTTTTTTTCTAGTATTTTGACTCGATTGCCACTTGGGATTAGGCAAATGTTTTATATTCTGTACTGCGTTTTGCACTTTCATACAGCTTATGTCATTTTTAGTTGCGAAAACTGGCACGGTGTATGTGGGAATTTTTCCAAACTTTACAATGAGCAGACTTGGAACAGCACTGACATCCAATGGCTACTTAAAGTAGTACAAAGGAGGACTCTCAACAACAAAAAAGTCTTAGGAGACTTAATAGACTTAATAGAATGGAAAAATGAAAGATTCAAAGAAAAAAAAGCGTCAGTGCTTTTTTGTGGACGAAAAACCATAGGCTTTCATATTCAATTAAAGCATGGATTACAGTGGTAGCAAGGCTGCCTATCCTGTTGTTTTAGCAAATTACTCCCTGAGCCTATTTCAACACAGCTAAAAGCAGGATGAAATGTATTTAGTGGGCTGTTAGTACAGTTCTTTATATACTATCTGCTCACACAGGCCTTTTGTAAGTGCTTTATTTCATTCAAGATGAATAAACTCGCAGTGGTAAAATAGGTGAATTAACCTCAGTGTCAGTTTTTACAGGAGCTGCTGCAAGACCATGCAAACCGGCAAGGTTTACGCCTAAGCAGCTCAGCATCTAGAACCTTTATCTTGCCAGCTTTATCCTTTAGGCCACAGATGTTTTTATTTTGGGCCACTGAATAAACCAGCGCCTAAGAATCTGAACGCAATGCTACTTCCACCGTGCTTTTAAGGGAATTGCGATTTATACAGGAAAGCAAGTACGCATAATTTCTGAATAAGTCAGTGAAGATGCGAAATGAACTGGGTGCTGGTTAACCATCGTGAGAAGTTTAAGGGGTGTATGCTCCCAAGGGCCTCGGCGCTACAGGAGTAAGGAAGACTGATGCTTAGTCACAGTGGGATAACTATGCTTGGGAAAACCGCAGGTGAAAATCCGGCCTTTCCATGCATTCAACATGAATTCTAGCATGTGATAAGTGCTCAAATCTTGCAAAATTAATTTTGAATCTTTAATATTTAATTTTGAACCCCGACCAATGCACTACCACAGCTTGAATCTCATAACCTGCCTTTCTATATCAGTCCCATGTTAAAAACTAGCATATCAGAAAGAAAAAAAAAAAGTTCAAGAGAGGAAGTGCTAAGCAAATACAGGAACCAAAAAGGGTTATAGAGGCTGCTTTGCACTGTCTCATTCGGTTCCTTTCCACAGTCATCTTCCCTGCATTTTAAAGCGGTTCTCCACGGCGCGTGGGACCAGAGCATCGTAGGTGCGGGGCGATGGAAGAGTTGGGTGAGTGAGGAGCTTGTTGAAGAAGCCGAGAATGAAGGCAGGGCAACCATCTCCGTGTCTGGTGGGCTGTACTTAGACTCAGACTGAGGGGCGTCCTGGAAGATTTCGTTTTACTTCTATCCTCAGCCCAGCCTTGGGAGAGGCATGAGGAACTATGGCTGTTTGAAGGAACTGTGAGTTCACTGTTTGCAGTGGCACGATGGGCAGAGAGCAGGGTGCTAACCACAGAATAAATTGTCCAACAATTACTTTTGCATCGATCGTGACTGAGACTGAGATTGTTTTATTATGGTCATTTGTATTTGCCCCTGTGGGAGCTACTGGAGATCATAGGATGACGACTCACCTAGCCAACTGTGATTTGGGGGAAACTGTGAGAAAGAAAGGAGAAGAGAAAGGGTGTCAAGAGGAAGAGAAATGCGATGGAAGTGCAAAAATAAAGGCTCTGCAGAGGTTGGAGGAACGCCGGGGTGATTTCATTTGTCCAAAGGTCTAGGATTAAATCAAAAAGACATTGCACTGAACTTGCAGTGGTTATTTACTGAGCTTTTTCATTCAGAATACTGAAGGAACAGATAGCTATGGCCTGAAAATACAGTATCTCCTTCCACTTTGAGGCAATTTTGAAACCAGTAGTGGGATTACTGGCAATGTTACTGCAAACTTTGGAGTAAAGTTTGTCATTCTTGGGACTCATTATGTAGCTGTTGCCAATGTTTTTGTTGCTGGTGTCCTAATCTTGAGTAATTTTTACCCAATTTTCTAGCTGTGTTCATTCCACAATGTTCCAGGTTTGTGTGTATTCGTAGATAAGTCAAGAATGCAAACAACAACAATAACAAAAACCTATCTGCACTTTGTCTTCTTGTTTTGATTTGAGAGCTGGAAAAAGAGGAAAGAAGAAGGCAAATCAGGGGGAAAGAGCTGTTGTTGATCAGGAGAAAGAGTTGGTGTTTAATACTGAACTGTTTTGGAAGTAAAATTTACTTTTATATTAGGATAAATTCTATTTTGGACTTTGGGTAAAATCTGAACTTTTATCCTTACTGAGTATTGGGGGAATTTGCGTCTGAGTTTCAACAGAATCTAACTCTTCTTTTTTATTTTAGGTGTGCTAAATTTCATGCAAATAATTAATGACATAATCTAAAACTAAATGGTTTTTACATGTTAATCATTTTACTATTTGCAGCAGTCCTCTAAGTAGTTATTATCCTCCTCTTTCTTTTTTTTTTTAACATGAAACAACAACAACAAAAAAGAACAAGCAAAAATCACATGTCCAGTGTTACTCTCAGGAGTAGCTGACACCAAACACAATTATACTACAAAGTGATCTCCTTTATTAGAAGAAGTATGTTTGTTCAGGTGTTCTGGACAATGGAATAACACAGTTTTAAAAAGTTGAGTGATTTTACATTTTCTGAGCAGAGTGCATGTCGCAGAAATCTTGTCCAGAAATGCAGAAAGAACCAAGCACCCTGGAAGCTAACATCTGTGTAGATTATCCAGTTGGTTACATCTCAACAGGCTGTTAATATCTGCACTTTCCTTTAAATTATCAGCCCAGTGACTACTGTCAAATCTGGGGAGGATTTCTCTTTCTACCTACGAAGACATACTATAGAGGAGAGATTGGCTTGGTTGTGCAAACTTTTCCTCTCCACAGTATTGCCTTGGAGGTTAATAGATTGAATCTACTATCTGAGTGTGCCTTACATGAGGATGAGAGATTAGAAAGATCAGGAGCGGCTCCAGCTCTGAATGAAATCATTACCACCCAATCAGTGGAGACCCCCAAGAGACCTCACTAAGTTTCTTTTTTGTGAAGAGAGATTTGATTTTCACAGGTGAAGAATTAGGGAGGACAGTAGTTTTCAGTGTGGAAATACCCCACCCTCATAATCTTGTCTGTCACACTGGGATTAGTCATCTTCAAATTACAGAATCTGGCAAAAGACATAACCCCAGGGTGGTGGTGATGTGCATTCATTGAAACAGGAAGAGAAAGACTGGTGAACGCATGACCTTAGAAAAGAGAGTTTTAATAACTTTGGTTAGCTAATGATTCTGAGGGTAACTTCATACTCTTCATGGTATGATCTCCCCCTTGCCACAATTTTTACTTAAATTGCTTTTTATTAGTCCAGGAGGATCTGTGACTTCTAGTTGGAAAGAAAACTAAAAAAATAGAAAAAGAACCTTTATTTTAAAAGGATACCAAGTAAGATTTAGAATTCTAAATTTTAGAACTGAGTGTGGCTACTAAAATTCTGAGACAAAAGTTTTACTGTCTTAGTTTTCTTTTTACTTCCTTAAAAGAAACTTTATACAATTTTAAAACATAAAATACTAGAGAAAATAGTTCAATGAAATCTGACACACTCCTCATCACTTTTGAACAATCATCAATTCTTGACTAACTTTATTTTATATACCAATTCCTTCTATCCTTGTACTGTTTTAAAACAATGTCAGATATTACATTATTTCATCTGTAAATATTTTAGCATTAAGCTGTAACATAAATACGTATTTATACAAACAACCATAATATACCTTTAGTAGAAATTCCTCAATATCATGAAATACCATTACCACACCTAAAAACTAATAAAACTACAGTATTTTCAAATATCATTATCACTCCTAAAATAAATTAACTGTACTTAATATTATTGACTTGTCAATGTTTAATATTCTTGATCATTTCATTTTTTAAAGTTTAATGATCTAAATAAGCTTCATACATTGAAATTAGTTACTAGTCTTTTAAGTGTTTTAATCTATGGCACTCTCTCCATCTCTTGTACTCATTACAATTTATTCATTCAAGGATAACTGGATCTGAACAATTTAGCTCAAATTGCTTAACTGTAAAATGAGGCATAAAAGTCAACATTTTTGTGGTATGGATGAGTGAGAACGTTCTACAGAAGATTTGATTTGTAAATATGATTAAATCTCATGCTGTGAAGAAATTTTATCCTCCCCAAATCTGAAAAAAATGAAGTTCATTTTCCTTATCTGAAAGCTCAGAGTGAGGCAGGTCCTTAGACATAATATAAGCCAGTGTTTTGTAAACTTTTAAAATCTGTAACCTGTGGTAAAAAATCCAGTAGAGATCCACTTTTGGGTCCTGACTCATAGTTGAAAATACTGCTCTAATTGGAGAATAGTCATGCTCAAGGTGACCCTGAGAATTGATGAAGAATGGTGACTGCTACGTCTAACTTTCAGTTGTTCAGGGCCAGGAATCAGTCAAAATTTAAGTGATAGGTCTACTGTCAGGAGCCTACGCATTTAATTTTTGTCTCTGTTTCAATCTACAAAATCAGAACAATAGTACCATTTGCCTCAAAATGTTATGATAATTCAATGAAATGTATAAACTCCTGAGCATTGTGGCTGGTATTATCAATGTTTAGTATTAATTTTATTACAACAGAAAGGTGCTTCTATCACGTCTGTACAGTCGATGAACTTTTCCAAAGAAAACTACAAGAGAAAAATACCAACTATTTGGATAGCAACATCTTTCTTTGTTTTGCAGTATCTCTGTTCTCTAACTCTTTTCCCTCTCTGCACTAAAAGTCAAAGTACTCACACATTGTTTTGAGAATTTCGTTATGTATTTGGGATAATTCTTGAGATGTAGGATGAAAATATCAGGGTTAAGAATGTGTTATTTCTCTGATATACTTTGATAAAATGGTAATAAAACTGCTTATATTTCTCCAATAGGAACTATATTTAGGATTCACCTTCTTTTTCTAACTGGAGAACTCTAATTAGAGATCTTTGAGTGAGCTGCTGGAAATGATTGATGTAAATCAACACCTGCAACATAGAAGTTAAATTATAGACTGAATATGTGACAATGACTACAACCACAGGAAAACAGAAACAAAGAGACATTAAACACCTAGTAGAATTGACCATTCTCTTGAAGTAAAATAAGAAGGGAATAAAATAGAGGGATTGAAAATAGCCTTAATCTATAAGGAATTGAATGGGGGCCCAGTGGGGATGATTAAGGGAAAATGATTGTGGGGACTTACATGTTATGGTTTTCTTGCTTCTTATGATATAGATGCACTATTGGAGGAACTGGAACGCTCCACCCTGCAGGACAGTGATGAATATTCTAACCCAGCTTCTCCTCCCCTGAATCAACATTCCAAAATGTATAGCAACCTTGGCAAGGCTCCAGACGTCCCACTGCTTCCAAGTGGCACGGGTCCCTCAACGGTAACTTTTCATTTATTGTAGTACCTTCCATAGAGATGTTTGAGCACATTTCTGAAAACTAAATTGTATCATGCATAAAACGATATGAAAAGAGAATCATATATCCAAGAGAGAGGAAAAATAACCTTTCAGTGTCAATTTAGAGATGGTTCTTTTGAAGAGTTGAATTGAAAAGATCATCACAGAAAAATAAGCCTTTGAGAACACTTATTTTTTCCTAATGAGGGCGTGGGAGCAGGGAGAGTACTGAGTGGTCCACTTGGGATATCCTGACGGGACTATCTAGGGGTCAGAGGTGCCATGCTGCAGTTCAGCTAGACTCAGCCAGCCTAGAAGTCACCAGGGAAGGACTAGTAGCAGCTTGGAGGAGTCTTCTTGGTATTTTTTAGGATCATGCCTTTCTAGAGCTTATCTTCTGCTGAACAGGTGAGGAAATGTCATGATTAGTGTACTCCGAGATGACAACGCTCTAAGGCATGGTTTCAAACTAAGTCAGAAGAGATGATGTATTAAAAACAATACCCCAAAATCCTATGTATGAGTTCATGGTTAAGTTAAAACCGTCAAGTACTACTGCTGATGTGTGTGCTGTCTTCCCACTGCCCAGTCAACACAAACCTACACTGTAATGAGAAGGCTGTTTGAGGATAATGGAGTTAGTGTGAGAGGACTGAGGAGGTGCTCTTCGCATGTGGTGCTTTTGAACTATGATATTCCTACTTATCCTTGTTTGCTATATGGAACAGCCAGTAGCATGGACGTGGAATCTGAGCTCATGAGCAGGTTCCTTTTGTAACCATGTTTTCCTGGACACTGCTCATGTGTCTGTCTATAAACTACCACCTTTGTTCTCACTGTTAGATTACAGCCACAGGCTCCTAACTGCCCTCTTTGCCTTGTCCTGCCTCCATCTGTTCTCAGCCAAGGTCTACGATGATGATTTAAAACCTAAACCAGGCCATGCTGTTCATTTACTAAAAATGACTTCTTGTCTCAGGATTTTTATGAGTGATCACATGCTCTGGTTTACACTGAGAGGAATTTTCCTGCACCCTAGGACTTCCTTTAACTCCAAATTTGCAATTTAAAAAAAAAAATTCTTACTAGTATTTGCATCCACATAAGCCAACAAGATTTAACCGCCATTGGGTCCTGCCTGCTTCTTCCATGGTCTTATCTAGTCGCCACATATAAAACAAGGGAACAGAGCTCTTCTTTTGTGATGGCTAATCGGGAAATGTGACTCATGGCACTTTGTCTCCTTTCCTGATCTTGTTCAGGCAAAGCCGAAGCAGCAGCAGATACCCTTCCACAGATAATGCACAGAGTGTTGGCCCGGAGCTGGGCACCAACGCCTGTTCTCTTAGGTGGGAGCAGAAGCCCGGAGAGCTCTTTCTGCTGCTAGTCTCCCGGGAGCCCCACCCATGGCTCCCAGGACTCAGGTGGTGCTGTGATCACCAGGGTGCCTCCCTAGGGTCATGCGTCATACCATGAAGTTAAGGGAACAGAGAGGCTCCGCACTCTTGCTGGAGATTATCCAGTCATCTGAACATTCCTGTTAAAGCAGTTTGATTATCTATCACATGCATTATTTGCGTGTGTAAAGTTCTGAGAAGTTGTTTTATTTTGTAATACTTCAGACTTTACAATAAACCCTTTCAGTGGTTGGCTAAAACCAAAACCAAAACTTCACATTTTACTTTGTTAAAGAAGTTTAACGATAAACGTGCAACTCGCCCAAAAATATTCGTCAGCGTTTGCCACCCACGCACCACAGAAGCAAGCAGAGATGGGCAAGCGTCTGAAAACCAGCCGGTCGGAATACGGGAACCGATCAGGCTTTCACTGTAAGAGTCTGTGCCTGAGGACGGTAATTCCTGGTGTGCAGCGCCAGGCTCAGTGCCCTCCCTGCACCGTGCAGCGCTGCTCTCCACGTCGGTCAGGAGACGCCACTCATCCCAAGTAATGCTCGCTTTGGATTCCAGGTTTCCTTGGGCTTGGAAATACAGTGAACTTTTAATGATCGAGCTGATTCCCTTGGCAAACCAGCAAAGAATGTCAGGGTTTTGTTTTTGTTTTTTGGTCTTTTTGAGACAAGGTTTCACTATTCAGTTTGGGCTGGCCTTGAATTCACTTTGTAGTCCATGCTGGCCTGGAGCTCACAGCGATCCTCCTGCCTCAGCCTCCCTAGTGCTGGGATGACAGGTGTGCACCACCACGCCCGGCTAAGAATGGCAGTTTTATTTCCACATCATCAAGAGGTCTCAATTAGAAAATTCATTTCTAAAATAGTTCAAGTGTTTTTTCATCTAATGGAAAGGGTTCAATTATTTATAGGTTCATTCAGATGAAAAAGAAATAAGTAACCTGATGTTGCCAATGTCATTATAAACTTAGCTAAGAAGGCCAACATTAAGGATAATTTTTTTGTGTGTGTGGTGAAAACATGAATACAAATGTAGGTGGAGTGTATAGTGTCCTTACCAACTTAGGAACTTATGGAGCAGAAATTGGAATTGATTGTAATGTGTACAAAATCTAGAACTGTATCTAAACAAGTTGCAGTTATCTACAATCAAAATGGAGAGGGAAATGTCAGAATTTGTAAGTATCACTTCATGTATTCACAGAGTCTAATAAGTAAATGATATATAGACTTTTTTGGGACAAAAGCTGATATTAAATATAAAACATGTCAGCATGACTGTATATTTTCTCTTTGTGTAACTGTCATTCTTGGATTTTTGAAGTGCCTGAGCCTTTGCAAAACACTTCTTTGTAAAGCAGCCCAAATTTAGGTTGCAATGATGTGCAAAATCAGTTGGAAATCTTTAATCATATTATTCTTATATGGCATGAAAATACAGCTTTTAAAACTTTTAGCAAGTTACAATTATGTACAATAAAGCTTCTGAAAAGGAAGTAGCTCAAATTTCTCCCTACAAAAGCCAAAAGGAACAGAACAAATCAAAAGATGAGAGCTTATGGGGTTTAATTACCTCCACTGAAAATCGTGCTTTGGTCAAGCACAATTGACTTTGAGGAATTTTGATTTCATCTTGACTTTGATGAATTTTGATCCCTCTTTTTAATTAGATTAATTTACACAGGCTCCACCAGAATGAAATTAAGTCATGAAACTTACGATTTTAGAGAATCTATATTTGGTGAAATGAAAAAGAATTGCAAATAGAGATGACTTGAAAGTTTTGGCTTATGAGAATATTATTGAATAAAAGAGCTGTGAACAGAAGCAGACAGAGCCTGTGAAAATGTTGCCCTAAAATATTTACACAATTTAATATGAAAAAAGGAATGTAGGAGCCTTTCGGTTTACCAGAGTTCGTTTTTGAACTCACAGACTTACAAGGGAGGGAGTATTTTCTCAACTAAAAACCTATGGCCTTCTGGGAAGCACAAATTAAAACCATTGACAAGTTCAGATGTAATAACCATAGACTTCAGCTTCAGAGAAGAGTGCAGTGTTGTGGAGATAATAGCATCCTATTGAGAAAACACAGGAAAATCTGGACATCAAAATGTCACAGCCACCCATAGCTGAGAAACTAGTTAAGGTGCATAGACATCAAGAAGAATTAATTTACTTGTGCTATTTTTAAACACTATGAGTTTTAAAATTTGCTTTAATGTTTATAGCTATATGTTATTTCAAATATATTAGAAATTTTAATTTAAAAAATAAAGTCAGATGACTGTAATCCCAGCACTTGGAAGGCTGAGGCAAGAGGATCATTGCAAGTTCGAGACCCACCTAAGCTACATAGTGAGCTCAAGGCCAGCCCCAACGGCATAGTGAGACCCTGTCTCAAAAAAGACAAAACAAACAAACAAACAAACAAATTAGGTTAGAATTACAGTGGTACCTCAGTTCACAACATTCTAGAGATCTGGGGAAGACAGCAGGGTCCTGTTTGTCACCCAGTGTGGAGTTGGCCAACGGAAGCACAATTTTACCAAAGGCTTCTGTTGGTGAACAGAAGCGTTCATGAACCGAGGCATTGCTGTATTTTTATGTCTTGCAATGTAATAAAACCAAGTTTTTGGATAACAAATATTTCTTTCAAAATGTTACATGATTTATTTTCAGAACCCCATGTACCCTAAAAAATATCCCCCTTTTAAAGTAAATTACCTGGTCATACTGTCCGTGTGGCCTGGCCCTTTCCTCCCAGGCTGGGGCTGGCTCTGCTCAGGCCACACCGGTCATCTGGTCCACAAAATGCTTCAGCCCTTCTTCCTGGAAGGACCGCCTTACCCTGCTGTCTAGTCCTTTTCTAGCCACCTGGAGCACTTGCTCACTTAATCTCCACTGGGTATCTTAAAAGCCACCATCTCCCCTTCACGTCCCAGCTTCCAGCCCCTGATTCCTTTCAATTTTAAATTGTCTCCTGGCCTCTAACCCTGAGTGTGAGCTCCAGGGCATTCTGCTGTTTAGGTGATCTCTATTGTTTTAGGTGTCTCTATTTAGGTGATCTCTATCTGCATCCCCTGCCCAGCATGGGGCAGTATTTGTTCAATGAATAAATGAATTGCTGGTCAACCATGTTTTAAAGTCATGCTTACTGAGTTATTTCTTTCCATAGGTCAAGTGTAATCCTGTCACAGCCTTCCCTGGGGGACCTGCTGACTCTTTCTAAAACTTCTATTTTTGTTAGTCTGTGTTTGCAGTACATAATGATTCTGTTCCTCTGGGCAGCTGGTCCGTGTACATAACACCTCTTAATTCTTTCTTCACCCCCTTCCCTTCCACTCCTCTCCCTCTATCTCTTGGCCTCCCCCCCTTTTGCAGAAGATCCACCTCCCTGTTTCCTATGACCTGTCTTTTATTTTGCTCTTTATGTATACTTTGGGTTTCTCATATAAGGGAAGTTATGTGATAGTTAAACTCGTGTGTCTGATTTATTTCACTTAATATTTTGGTCTCAGCTGCATCCATTTTCCACGAATTCCTCAGATTTGCCCTTCTTTACGGCAGAGTGGTGCTGCATCCCTGGCCAGTTAAAAGGGCTTCGCTCTGACCCATTTTGTTTCCCGTGTGTTTCCTTTGAGGACGGCGAACTTCACTCTGTCTTTGTTTCTCTGGCAGGGAGGAGCTGCTATATTTGTCCATCTGCCAACTTCTCTAGAATTTGGCCTTTCTCTGCAGCGTGGCTGGTGATTCTTCTGTCTTAGGAAAGGAATCTCAGAGATGTGCTAGTTCTTCTCCTTCAAAGCTAAAAATGTCTCGATGTTGATAAGCACCAACATTCTAAAAAGAAAAGTCAAGGGCTGGGGATCTAGCTCAGTGGCCTAAGTGCTTGCCTGGCAAGAACAAGGTCGTGAGTTCAATCCCTGGTGCCACACACACACACACACACACAAAATAAAATAAAAAGAAAAGTCAATCTTTTTTATTTTATTTTAAAGAGAATAAAACAATACAAAACAGAACAAAGCAGAACAGAACAATGCAGGTTACACAGGACCTACCATACTTATGGCTACCATAAGGTCTCTTGTTTTCTTCGTAATAGTTGTCCATAGCTTCACACACAATATAATCCAACAAAACAAAATAGTATAAAACCAATCAAAACAGTAGAATGAGAGCATTATGGGACTTCAAAACAAGACAATAGGAAATCACCCATGGCTTCCATAGTGTCTCTTGTCCTCTTCAGAATAGCTGTCCATACCCTCATACACAGTGAAATCAAATAATAAGAAAACACATTAAAACCAATCAAAACAAAAGAATGAAAGCATTACAGGACTTCAAAACCAGATAACAGGAAATGAACAATGGTTACTATAACATCTCTTTTTCTTCAAAATAGCTGGTCATACCGTCACGTATAATAAAATCAAACAAAACAGAACAGAGTAAAACCGATTAAACAGAAGAATGAAAGCATTATAGGACTACAAAATGAGATAATAGGAAGCCAGCCATGATTACCATAATACATCCCATTATGTTCAAACTAGCTGCCCGTACCATCTCAAAAGTCAATCTTGATTCCTCTCTGTCCCCATTTGTCTTAGGTGCAGCTCAGATCTACTAGCCATATCCAGGATCCCAATGTCTTAAGGTATGTTTTTGCTTTTGTTAATTTTTTTTTTTTTGTCTTTTTGAGACAGGGTCTCCCTATGCAATTCAGGTTAGCCTGAGCTCACTTTGTAGCCCAGGCTGGTCTCAAACTCACAATGATCCTCCTGCCTCAGCCTCCCAAGTGCTGGGATTAC
>RJWT010016373.1:0-19905 GCA_004365215.1 Cuniculus paca | reverse complement strand
GGCATTATGGGGGAAACGAGGAGGCTCCCTGGGACAATCAGATAAAAGTTAATAATTCAGCCAAATCCTCACCATGCTATACTGATCTTTGCACTCAGTTGGATGCTATGGCTTTGTTGTTCCTTGATAAATCTGGGAGTTTGAGTTGTTTAGGGGCTTTATTTCAAGTGAAATCTCCTGACCTCCCAACAAAGATACTCTCTTCCTTGTCTTTCGCTTGTCTCTGTATCAGGGTTTACTGACCTGCACCTGGCAATGTATCTTTCATTCAAGGAAAAACTTAATCTTAGTAGAGAATTACTTTTCTGATTTTGATCTGTGACTTTGTAAGAACAGAAGGAGATGTGAACCAAAAATCTTGGAAAAAGAAAAACCTTCTATAAATAATTTATATTCAGGAAATTTTTGTACTTTTCTCCATGAATGGAAAAGACTAGTACACCGAAATATTACTTATGCATGCAAAAGGATTTAAGCTGAAATATAAAATATCAAAGTGAGCCGTGGCTTTCAAATCTGGAAGAGAAATTAAGAAAATTAAATTATGTGGAGCAGCAATTAACTGAAGTATAACTTGTAGTAGTAATGGATTTAATATGTTGGCCTTTCTGTATAATTTTCTGTAATTATTTCATTTTTCCCATAATTACAGTATTTAATACTGTTTTTTCCTTAAAGCATTATGTTTTTATAAATAATAATTAAATAGTTAATTAGTACTTTTTAGTTAGTGTTACAGTGGGAATATAGGATGCTATGGTGAAAATGGAGTGTCCAATTCTTGACAGAAAACACTAATTATTAAATAATCAGAGTAGCATTAAACTGCCTCCAAGATACAAATTATTCAAATATGAGACTATGAAGAAAGAACAAACGCCATGCAGATCAAGTTCTGTTCTAAAACTGAATGTACGGACTCATAAGTCTGCATGTGATACACAGCAGCAACAAGAATTACAGAGTGTATTTGGCCTCTAGAGATACCATATTGCTTCACCCAGAGCAGTTAACCTTTCAAAGAATTAAAGAATCTCAAGGTCAAGCTATGAGAGATGTATTACTATAGCCATTAGCACCTAGCAAATATCCAATCAACTTTGAATTACTTGTAGAAAATGTTTCCCATGAAAAGAGTTACTACTGATTTTGAACCTGGGCATACCTTATACTTCAATTACAATAAGTAGTGTGACCATGAATTGTGACGTGTCAACTTGACTAGAGTAAGAAATGTCTCCGATGTTAATAAGGCATCACTCTGGGTGTGTCTATGGATGACTGACATGCAGACCAGCAAACCAAGGGAGAAAGACCCACTCTGGCTGTGGGTGGTACCAAACTATAGGTTGGTAACCTGGATAGAAGGGAAGCAAGTAAGCAGTGTGCCCATTTTCAAGAGCTTTACTGTCCTTGAGTGGATGCACTCTTTGATGCTATTGTCCTTGGACATCAGTCTTCAGTTCTCCAGTTTCTTTGGCCTTCTAACACAGACCCACCCAGCAACTCTCCAGTGAATTTCCAGCCCTCAAACCTTTGACTTGTTCTGCATCCTTGATCCCTCTTGTTATCCGTCTCCAGGAGTAGCTTCCATTTCTCAAGCTGAAGTTACTAAATCCTCCAACTCTCCGGCAAGTAAGGGCCCACTGTGGCCTCTCCCAACTCTGATCTTACAAAACTACCTAATAAATCTGCTTGCACAATTACACATACACTTTCTATAATTCTGTTCCTCTAGAGAACCATAACTAATACAAGTAGTAAAGCACTAAAAGTATACATATCTTTGTGTTACACATGTAGAAAACTTCCCTGAATTTTATGAACCTAGTGTGCTAGTAACAGAGATCAGTTGTGCATTGTTTCTCCTGAAGTCATAAGTGGTGAAATCAGGCAGAACTCACATCATACAAATTCTTAGCTGTAATTTTGTTTTACAGTGTCCCCTACACAGCCCCGCTGTGCTCTGGAACAGGAGGAAGTTACCAAGATCCAGACAGGGCTTGTGAGAAATAAGGCTTATAAAGGCTTCCTAACAGATGCTAATGAGAAGGTAGGGTTAATTGAGAGTAACAGGAAAGGATCTACATGAAGCACACAAGAGTCCAGCAATATTACTGAGAAGGTCTACGAAAGGTGTGTGTGCTTCAAAAGCTCCACTTGGCAAATCCACAAGCAGTACTACTGAATGATAACAGTGGTCAGGAGGCCCAGAGTACTTGTCATGGTATCCACTGGAGGCTAGCAAAACAATAGCAATCCACAGTGCTGTTTCTCCAGCTACCACAGGGAGGGAGTTTTATAGAGCACATAGAAATGTCATCATTAGCTTGCTTTATCTCATTGTATGACTGGAGTTCCAAGGAAGTGCTGATGTGGCACACAGGCAGGAAGGTAACTACTCCAAACAACACTAGTTTGTCCAGTTCTAGTGTCCTGCAGATAACACCGATGCAGACAGGTTGGTCTGGGCATGCTTATAATGTCCTCTTTGTTTGCCACGAGTCTTGGAAAGGAGTACTTCAGGGACATGTTTGCTAAATTCTCTTGTGTTTCTGATAGATAACACATATGGCATCAGTGTTCACTGTAAATCAGAGTAATCCAAGTTTTTCAAGGCTCTCTCATTCATTGCTTAGCACGCTACACTCTTCTGATCTCTTGATCTATGTTTTTACCTTGAAGTCTGCACCTTTGGTAAAACCTTGAAGTTGGTCAGGCCTTGGAGCTCGATCAACCTCTATAAGAGGAAACTCAGTGGATACAAGGGATGTTATAACTCTGTATCGTTGGAAGTGTTCCAGGCTCTTAGTGTTGTGTCTACAGTGCTCCACTCTGAAGCATGTAAATGTTTTGGGATTCAACTGAGACTTGCTAATTTCTGGTTAACCACCTAAAAAATCAAAGAACTAGCTACTGATGGTAGAGAGTCACAAGAGTCTTAATTTTAATCATCTGAAAATTAAGTATCTTAAATAATAACTTCCAAATTCTTGAGCTGTCAGCAACAGCCTGTGGAATTTATTAGTATTACAACTGAGAAATACTGTTTCACTCCTGAAATTTTACTAGTAATTTTATTGCTAGTGAAAAAGAACGAGTCTAGACTTCTACAGATGTGTTCACTCTCTTTGTCACTCTATTTACTACCTGACTGACATCTGGCAGGTTCTTCAACACCTCTCAGGTTCAGTATTGGCGTTTCTAAAATGCTTCCTCCATTATATGATTGATGAGCAGTAAATGATGGATATGGGAACTGTTGTACCCTTTTGATACATACATATACAGCTTTATAATTAATATTTTATATGTTGTTTGGTCATCTTTTTGCATCAAATAGAAAGATCACAGAGAGCCCATATCATAACACGCTTTAATATCTTATGGAATATATGAGATAGCACTGGCTATAATATAAACACTGATAAACTCTCAGCAATTGGCAAGTTTAAATAAAAGATAATTCAAGAAATCAGAATCTTCAAACAAACAATGAAAACACAAACTGTTCTTTTAGATGAATTTACAGAGATTAGTAGTATAGTTATCCATCTTGCATACATATACAAATATATATGCATGCATGCCTAAATCTTGTAATCTGAACAACTTTTTTAAGATAACAACATGCAAGATATTAACTAATGTTGATTTCCCACTATTTTTTTAAAACTGTGTCATTTTTATCCTTTTTTGTTTTGTCTTTAAAATAAAAGATGAATAAAAATAAAAAAGAACTCAGATCTTTCCTACTAAATCATGCATGCTATATTCTTCCTTGCTACAATCTTTCTTGAGGAAATAACTGACGTTACAAGGAAAAGGAGGATATTGAGAGTTCCAGTCTTTATCAGGCCAAGCTACCATGGTCACCTGCTAGAGCAGTCACCACAAGGAATCAGGTGTCTCCAGGATTCCAAGAGCTGGATAAGCATGGTGGATGGGCTCCCTTAGGTCAGATTCTGAAGCATGGCATGCATGTGCTTAAGGTAACCTAAGCTTTCAAGTAGATGATTTCTAGAAGCACAAGATGCCAGTCTCTTGCTTCAAAAACAACCCTTTCTTCATATGTATCATCTTCACCAACTATTTAATAAAACCAAAAATATAAGGTATACTTAATATTAATGGCATAATACTTCAGAAGAAATGAAGAACTTGAAGTACAGTGTTACTGCTTTCATTCTTAAAGTCAGTGAAAAGTTGAAACTAGAATCCAGATGGTTTGAGATTTCCAGGTCTCTTCATTACTTTAAGTATAATCCTTTAATTGGGTAACATTAGTACAAGAAAAACAATGGCAAGATTTTCAAAATCCCTCAAGTTTTGAATATGTATCTATTGTATATAAATAAACACAAATATTTATATATATGTACATTAGTGTTTATACATTAGTGTACATATGTATAAACACATATGAATGGGCACACATACACACACACAGACACACACGAGTTGAACAACCCTAATCCAAAAATCCAAAATCCAAATCTTTTCCTCATATGATTCCACAATCCACATCATGGCAACATTATATAAAATATGATAAAAAATTATTGTCTGGCTATGTATATAAGGTATATATAAAACAGACAAATTTTATGTTTCCAATGATAAAGGTAAAGAGCAGACTGGATTACTTAAATCCATAAACTTTTGTCAAACCTTTAATAGCGACTGTTCTTAACTGAAAGAGAGTTGATCTTTGTATAAAACCATTTGCTTTCTGACTCAGGGAAATGTAATGAGAAACATTCTGTTAGCAGATGCTCTACTCTTAGAAATTCATTGCAAAGATAACTGAAATCCTGAAAAACTTACAGGAAACCTTCTAGCTTCCAAGAAGACCTGTGAAGAAGAAAAAAAAAACTCTTCTTTCATCAGGAAAAATTTTAAATACTGAGATATTCATTTTACTGAGTTGTCACAGTGTTAAGAGGTATAGAGATTTGGATATTGTCAACATCTGCCCTTCCTCTTCCATACATTTTCCTTTTGCCACAGCCTGTTCTGACAGACATTTCAGCTCTGGCTTCTATAGCTGTTGCTCTTGACCTTGTATTGTTAAGAACAAAAAAAGAAAGAAAAAATACACTCCCCGATGAGGAAAAAAATGTACAGCCCACAAAAATGTACCTTAGTTACAAAAACCTTGGACTTCTGTTTCACTGTTATTTAGCATAAAATTTATGTCTGTCCTTTTCTCTCATGGCTTCAAATATAAATGGTAGGACTACCCTGTCCCCTGTGTGAAAAATAAGACTATTGATTAATATCCCAATGAAAGTGAACAGCAACTTCTGTGATTAATCTCTGCAATTAGCTTACATTTTATCCTTTCATTCCCTGTCTGGGCTCTTTCAACTTCTTCAACAATATATGTTAAATCCTTAATATGTGTAAAGCATCACAAAGGAGTCAGAAAGACCTTGTAGGAATGCCAATCCTGTGGACCACAGCCGAGCCAATCCTGTGGACCACAGCCGAGCAAATCCTGGAGCACAAAAGACACACCCATCCAAGACTCTACTTGTGGCCGGAATGCTTCCCTTTCCTTCTTCTATCAGTTGTAGTCTCTTTTAACCATCACATATTCTCCCCCGTGTTGTGCATTTAGCACACTGGACTAACCCAACTGTGTGCTTTATCTGTGTTCATTCCAGTCGCCGAAGGAGATCCATGACTCCATGATATTTCTCCAGTCTTTATGTGCTAATCCTCATCTCACTCTATAGGCTGCCTTTCTGACCTCATCTCTTTTTATCTTATGTGTCCCTTGAAACCTTAAGTCAATCAGCAGCCCTATCCCCAAGCCTCAACACCTTTGAAACTTCCCATTTCTTTGTTAAGCTGACTAAAACTTGCTTCCCCAGGAGTGCCTCCTCCAACAGTAGCAGTTTGGTTTCCAAACAACCATCCTGTGTAAGAAGGCATCTGGAGTCATAGTGATTGTTCCCTTTTGTTCCTTATCATCAATTCTAGAATGTTCCTTATCATCAATTCTAGAACATTCTCTGTCTCTTACCATCAAAATTCTCAGGGTGGAACGATCTTGTCAGATTCTTGGTCTCTTGTTACAGTCATCTATCAAGTCTCTTTTCCTGTGAGAGTTTAACTTCTGGCTACTGTCACTCTTTACCAGCACCTTCTTATAACTCAAAACCACTTTGGATATCCTTCAAGCAGCCTGGTCTCTCAATTTCTTAGATTTTTTTTCATCATAATATCTTCCCTTTAGTCCTACGTCAGACATTTACTTTCATGGTATTTTAGACTGAATTCCTGCTATGCAGCACACCAATCACTATCTCTTTTTTCTTTTTTTTTTCTTTCATTTTTAAATTAATTTGTGTTTAACTGGTACATAAGTATATACATATTAGTGGGATAAGCATGATGTCTTGCAATATATGTACATTTGTGTGTACTCATCATGGTTCTTTTGAGGAACAGTATCAGTGGAAAATATTTGTATAATTATGCAAGGGTGTTTATTAGGAAGGCTTACAGGACCAGAGGCCCCGAGAGTGCACAAGGGCAGTCTGTACACTGGAGAGATGGAGGACCCAGGAGTCACTGCTCTGCATGAAAAGATGGAAGCCACAAAACAAGTGGCATCAAGGCCACAGCACCAGACCAAGGCCAAAGGCCTGGAAGTTTGCTGGAGAGCTGCTGGTGGGAAGGCTGAATAAGTTAGAGATGAATATCTAAAGGCAATGGTGAAGACTGGAGCTACTCTGAAAAAGGGAACTTTGCCGTCTTTCTCTTTTTATTCCACTCAGGTTACAAGCCTATTAGTTACCTCCACCCACAAATGGGATGCTTCTCCCCACTTCAGTTTGCTGGACTGCATGTCCATCATCCACAGACCTACTCAGAGCTTTACTAATCTGCCAGGAGGTTGCTATTCAAGTTGACATAGCATAATTAACTATCACATCATATAATATTTAAGTCACATTAAACTTATCTACATCCTCAAGCACTTGTCATTCCTTTATGATGAAAATTCAAAATCCTTCCTTCTAGTTTTTGGAATGCACACTATCGTTATTAGATCTAGAGTCACTCTACTGAGCAAAAGCACTTGCTCCTAGCTATACCTGAGTACACTGTGATCATTCATTGTGATATGTCAACTTGACTTGAGATTTCAACTGCCATGAATGACTAGAAATAATTTTAACCCATTGGCAAAAATGTACTTTGCAAATATTCTCTCCTGTTCTGTTAGTCATTTCTCTATTCAATTATTTCCTTTTTGGGGGGGTACCAGGAATTGAACTGAGGACCTCACGCTTGCCAGGCAGGTGCTGCATTGCTGAGCTAAATCCCTGACACCCCTCAATTGTTTCCTTTTTTGGGTGGATGTTTCTAATTCAATTTAATCTTATTTTTCCATATGTTTGTGTTTGTTTCCTGTGTTGTTGGTGTCTTCTCCAAATATGCTTTGCTTATTCTAAACTTCTGAGTGTTTGTATTATGTTTTCTTCCAGGAATTTCATGATTTTTCGTTTAACATTGAAATTTACAATATAAAATCAGTTTACTGCTGAGTTTTATAACTGGTGAGAGATGGTAGGCTAGCTTCCTTGTTTTGTATGTGAATATCTAATTTTCTCAGCAACATTTATTTAAAAGACTGTACCCTATTCACTGCATGCTCTTGGAACTTGAAATGCAGTAGTCTATACATACATGGGTTGATTTGTAAGTTTCTATCCTGCTACATCATTCTGTGTGTTTATTTTTTATGCAAATACTATATTGCTTTGAATGCTACAATTTTGTAATATGTTTTGAAGTTGAAGGGCAATTCTTCTGGCATTGTTCTTTTTGTTAAAAATGTCTTTGGATATTTGGGATTTTGTGGTTCCAAATATATTCTAGTAATTATTGTCTAGTTATGTGAACAACATGATTGGTGTTTTGATAGGGATTAAATTAAACCCACTGATTGCTTATTGTAGTGTGAACATTTTAGCAACATCAACTCATCCAATGCATGAACGTGGAATATCTTTCCAAATTTTGTTTCCCTTAATATCTTTAATCAATATTTTGTAATTTTCATTGAAAAGTTATTTCAACTGTTTAATTAAAATTATTCCTAGAGGTTTATAGCAAATGAGATAGAATTTCTTTCCTGATGTCTTGGTTACTTTTCTCTTTGCTAGGACGAAATACCCAGCACCCAACAAATGAAGGAAAGAAAGGTTTATTTAGCTCACTGTTTGTGGAGGTTTCAGTCCATAATCAGCTGGCTCCAAGGCAGGGTGGTATGGCTAAGGGGTAGCCACTGATGGTGACTGTGAGTGACAAGATGGAAAAGGGTAAAAAAAGGAAAAGCTGGCCTCCTTCCCTACCTTATATTGTGTGCCGTCTACCTGTCCTTGGGCAGGTGCAGCACTCACACTGCCAATCCCAGCAGTAGACAACAAACCAGTCACAAACACTAGATTCAGCTGCCTCTATGACTGCATGAGGCTTTGGGGGGACAGTTAAACAAGCCACAACACCTGATTTCCATTTCAAGTAATGTGCTATTAACAAAAAGCAATGCTACTGATTTTTGCACATTTATTTCATATCCTACAAATCTGCCTAATTCATTTATTAGTTATGACAGTGTTTTGATGCAATCTTTGGAATTTTCTATGTGCAAGATCATGTCATCTGTAAACAGTAGGAATCTGTCTTCTCCTCTAATTTGAAGGCTCTTTCTTTATCTTCCCTGACTGATTCGGTTAGGACTTCCAGAATTACATTGGATAAAAGTGGAAAAGTGGGAGTCCTTACCTTGTATCAGATCTGAGACTAATTTGTTCAGCTTTTTCTCAGCTAGCATGATGTTAGATGTGGCTTATTGGAAATGGCTTTTAATATATTTAGGTTGATCCTTAGTACTTAATTTGTTCAACATTTTTACCATTAAGGGATATTGAATCAATGCCTTTTCTGCATATATTGAGCTAGATCCTTTACTGTGGATATGACAGATCTGACATTGATTTGATTATGCCAAATCATTCTTGCATTTATGTAATGAATCTCATTTGACTGTGGCAATTAGTCTACTTAATGTTCTGCACAGTTGAATGGTGTTCTGTTGAAAACTTTTAATTTTATATTTACCAGGGATATTGTCTTATCAGATTATTTTTTCTTGGGTCACTACCTGGCTTTGGTACCACAATAATTCTGTCTCAGAGAATGTGCTTAGGAAAATTTATTTCTCTCTTATTTTTGTAGTTATTCAAGAAGAATTTGTATTATTTCTCCTTGAAATGGTTCATAGAATTTAGCAGTAAAACTGTCTGGTGCTGGGTTTTTCTTTCATTGAACACTTGACTGCTGATTAACAGCACTACTTATTGGTATGTTCAGTTTTTCTCTCTCCATTATTGAATCCTGACAGAGTGTGTGTGTTCATGAACTTGTCCATTTCTTCTCTCTGCTTTCTGGCTGTCATGTTGTGAACAGCTTTCTTTCTCCATACTGTTCTGCCTTGCTGTTTCTGCCTTGGAGCCAGCTCGCTATGGACTAAACACACTGAAACTGTGAACCAAAATTCCTCTCCTTGAGGCTGCAATATTTTGTCCCAGAAATGAGAAAGTGATTAATACAGTCATTAAATCATCATCATTTTGTTGAATCTAATAATCATTCCTGGTCCCTTAACTGCCTTAGCCTATCAGCATTTCACAGAACTGATCATCACATCCTCTAAGCACTATGTTATGACTTCCAGGATACCTAATTATTACTTTGTTGTCCTCATATCTTTCTTAGTTTCCTTTGCTAGCTTTCCCAATTCTCAATTTCAAATGTAAGAGTTTTCTAGAGTTTGTTTTTTCTGTGCTAAATGTCCTCTATTTTACTTTCCTTGTTGATTTCATCTATCCCCATAGATTTACTTAAAACTATCTGTATGCTAATGTTTCCTAAATTTATCAGTCTCCAGTTTCTCAAACCCACATCCCTAATTATTTACCTTATATCTTCAATAGGATACTTACTAGATGTATAACCATTAACATTCTAAACTTGACTTCCAATAACTTTCCAAAATCAGCTCCTCCTGCAGTCTTCCCATAGTCAGTTAATAACACTCCATTCTTTCTTTACATAGTTAAATAAACACTTTACTCTATTTAAGTTTTTTTTTTTACCTCCTCATCCTAGGTCCATTCTGTCTGAAATTTCTTTTTCAGGGAACTTAAATTTATATCCAGAGTTTTTACCATTTTTCACATCTTATTACCTGCTTCATCCAAGCTACCATAGTTTCTAACTTGGTTTACTTCAATAACTTCCTATTTAATGTCTTCCATTCTTTTACCCTGTGATCAGTTTTCAACATAGTATCAATAGCAATCTTATTAAATTAGTATCTAGTGGGGTAAACAACTAAGTGCTTCTACAAATCTATTTTCTGACTCATGGTCTCTGATATTCTTTGACTTTGCTTTCACTCCCTTACATCAGGTGTGCAGGATGTCTTGATGCTCCTCAGACATACTGGAAAAATTTATCTCAAGGACTTCATGCTTGCTTTCCACCTTTTTAAAACTTCTGACCCTAAATATCTTCCTGGATTACTCCCATCAACCATATATAATGAATGCATACATGCAAATCGCACATAGATACTATTATCTACCATAAATGATTGCTTTGAGGATTGCATAACTTTTAAAGTACCTGGTTCATCACATAAAACCTTATGTATTGGTCTATATTCTAAACCTTAAAGGCTACAGGTGCCCCTGAGTTACCTTAGAGCTAGCAGTCCTAGGTTTAGGGTCTCAAGGGGTATGGTACGTAACCTTCATGAGGCTTCATGCCCTGTCTCCCCCACACCCACAAAAGCCTCACACCAAAGCACTTGCAAGCTATACCAGAGGATGACTAGGGCATGAGAAGCCCTCTTATCCTCACTGAGTTCTACGTGGAAAGATGATGTCATAAGACACTTAAAGCCTCAAAAAGATAATGTGCCTTTTTAGGCAATTCACTTAGCAAGGAGTGCAAAACATAGACTTTCAAAAAGCCTCCATAGTGTTTTCTGTAGCTATTTCTCTCATAATGGCTAAACAGCTTTACAGAACCATACAAGATTTCTGGGATATGAAAAAGAAACTGAATCAATCTAGTTCACAGCATAAAGTGGGGTGAAAAGAGGAAGGAGTTATTTCCTTATCTATAAGAACCATATTAGAACTGCTTTTGCTTTCAACAATAATGTTAGCATGCTAATATAAATGCATCTTTTCTTCAAGCTTGAGATTTCATGTCATAGTAATAGAGGTGTAGGCGATGTTTATAATTATATAAAATTGTATGGTTGGAAGTAGAAAAGAACTGCAACAGACTTCACCAACAACATAGAAAAGGAGGAAGCTCAGAAAGAATATGTTAGCAATCATTTAAGTCCCTTGTGACATATGCTATTTCACACACTGGGACTCAGGACCCTAGCCTGCTGACGACATGGGTTATTAATGTAAAGGGAAAGAAAACTTGTAATTTTGTTTTGAATTTTAAAAATCACTCATGTGACTTTCAAGATGTCATTTTAAATGAGAACACTGAATTTAAGAAATAGCTAACCCTAAAATTTGCTTTCCAAAACAAGGATTTTTCTAAAAGCAATTCAATTCATTCAAAACATATTTCCTGAACTATTTTCCTTTGCAATAAACTTGTTTGCATATTAAATTATGCTTTCCATACTTAAAACAAACTGAATTGTTGCCTAAGAATAATATGTCAGTCGATAGAGAAACAAATAGTATTTTATTATATTTATATATAAATACACATTTATATATGCATATACTTACACAAATAAATTTGTTTGTCTTCTGTGGATATGTAGGTATATTAATACTTAAGATTTTCCAGTTATTGACTGATATAAACAAAATTTTGGTCCTCTTTTTCTGGGAACCCTAACAATTGTTATAGATCCTAGAACACAGTGGATGATCCATAAATCTGTTCCGTTGATCTACAGGCTACATTTATACACAGAGTTGCATTTGTGAATTTAACAGATTCAAATAATAAATTTCTTAATGAAATAAGGTAAAATATTTACAACACTGATCACATCAAATAGGGAAGAATTGTATTATTTTAAAAACAAAAGAGAAATTCATCTCAAAGAAAAAAGCTGAACAAATACCTGGAATCAGAAGCCCCTGGGATAAATAGTGGACTAGTAGTCTAGCAGCACTAGTTCCAAAAAAAGCCCACAGCTATGGTAAACTGCAAGATCAATAAGAGGATTTATGCAAAAGTGACCACTTCTACAATGTAGGGTATGATTAGAGTAAAAATCCAGGACAGCATCTCCAGCATCTGCCACATTGCCAGAGTGTTTAATCAGGTGCCATTAGTGGAAGAGATTGATATCTAAGACTGAGCCACAGAGCAACAGCAAAACAACTTCACTTCAGAACTCCCAGTACTACCTTCACACAGTGACTGGTGAGAAGCAGCCCAGGGGAACAGTTTCAGAGATAGTGCAGGCTAGACGTAGACTCCCTGAGAAGTTTAAACTCAGACCAGGAAGGATACAGGACACACCCTCTATGGAAAGGCCTGGCTTATGTGGCTTTAAAAGGTGACTGGATCTGAAAGTGCTGGCATTAAGTACAGCTATCTGCTTGAACCCTCACCCTGCTGCCAAATCCAGCACATAACAAAAGTCTGATTGCCTTCCCCATATATCAACATGAGCATGTAGGATAATTGCCCTATGTAGGATAATTGCCCCATGTAGGATAATTGCCACAGCCTGGAGAAAACAGACAGAGGGGCTTCTGAAATAGGAGGACAGCTCACAAACCCAAGGGCTACAACCTTAGGCAAAGCAAATTATGGCTTGCTAAATTTCAAAACTTTAGATCCTAGAAAAAAAATCACTCCTTCGAAATTACAGAATTTTTTTTGCCTTTTCTTCTTTTGTTTGCATTGGTGTTTTCTAGATTGAGATTTTTACCTTTTCTTTCTTTTTTTCCTTTTAATTTTTGTGTCTCATTCTTTATTTTTTCTTTTTTACTTTTCCTCTTCTCATTCTGAGAATGTTTCCTTTTTTCTGTTACTTTTATCTAATTCTATTAATTTATTTTTACTCCTTAATAGAGTCTTTGTCTCACTTTTCTCTCAGCTTTCTCATCTTCCACTGCTGATTTTTCAATTTTTCCTCCTTTCAGTCTTCCATTCTCCACCTTTTCCATTATTATTAGCATAACAATTAAGCTTTATGAATCTTTCGATAGTTAACTCTATGCTATTTCTGTTCAATTCTTTTCTAGCATTAGTGGAGAGATAGTTGTTGCATTTAGTAGACTTTACTGTATGCCATAGTTGGTTTTTCTTAGTGTTCATACTGTAATTATAGTTGTCTTTTCTATGGTTAAGGGTCATGTATTACTGCTTCTCATAGGATGTCAATATCCAGTTTGTCCTTGACATCATTATTGTTGCTGATTTAGCTGATATTGCCAGGGTGGCATGCTTGTTGTGACTAATAAGTTTTCTCTGAATGACAATATCTGTGTCACTGTTGTGTCATTTACAACACTGCAATTCATTTCCAGAGAACTGGGTGTTGGGCCAGTTACAATGCATCTTCCTCTCCCAAATTAACAAAGTGGTTGGATCTTGGGAAAAAAGAAAAGCCATGCCCAGAGTACATGAATGAATTGCAGTCAGTAAGTAAAGCAATCACTATTCTAACTACAAAGTCTTTCCACAACCTTCAGACCTCAGCACAAACAACGATAGTAAAAACATGAAAAGAAATAACAACAAAATATCTCTATGTACCCCCGCCTCTCCCAAAGCTGAACCCTGGGGCATTGAGGGGAAGTAATCAAAATCCATACAATTTAATTATTCAAAACAAAAAAGAGTTTTGTTTTGTTTTGTTTTTTTGCAGCTTCAGGGATTGAACTCATGACCTTGTGCTTGCCAGGCAGGCGCTTAGGCCACTGAGGTAGATCCCCGACCAAAAAAGAGATTTTTTAAAAAAGATAAATAATGTGTGCTCTGTGAGCTCAAAAAAGACATAACTAAACATATAATGGATTTAACAAGCAAAACAATCACTGAGTTTACAAAAGACACTAATAAAAATCTAGATGAGCTAAACATAACAATACAAAACATAAATGATCAGTTTAGCAAAGAACTGGAATCCATGCAAAGGTACCAAACACAACTCCTGTGATTAAAACTCTACTGAAACTATGGGCATAGAATTGACAATGTGAGGACAGTGTCAGAGCTAGAAAATAGGACTGATTTTGGTAAGCAATTGCACCATAGCAATACCTTGAAAACAACAAAAGAACTTGAAAAAGGTATACAGCACCCACTGAATGACATGAAGAAGACTAACATAAGATTAATTGGAAGTAGAGAAAAATCAGAAGATAATACAAACAGTACAAAAACTTGTTTACAGAAATAATGACAGAAAATGTCAATGTTTGATCCCAAATATGGAGAAATTACATAGATGACAGATAGATAGATGATAGATAGATAGATAGATAGATAGATAGATAGATAGATAGACATAGAAGCAAGGACAAAACCACATGATTATTACATTTGATTCCACTACTACCCTTATAGACATCTTCCCAAAAGTGTTGAAGTTATCATTCACAGTGATATATGCATGCCCGTGTTTGTATCAGCACAATTTATAATAGCCAAATCTTGGAATAGCTTAGCTTATATGTCCACCAACAGATAAATGGATAAAGAAAATGTGGCATTTATACACAGTGGAGTACTTCTCTGGCATAAATAAGGATAAATTTGAATCATTTGTAGGAAAATGGAGGCACCTTAGAAACATAATGTTAAGTGAAATAAATCAGACACAGAAGGCTAAATGTCACATAGTTTCTATTGTATGAGAAACCCAAAATATAACCAAAGAGCAAAATAAAAGATAGATAATAGAAAGTAGATCTTTTACAAAAGGTCAGGAGCTAAGGGATAGGTGGATGGGGTAGGGAAGGGAAGGAAAAGGATAGAAAAAAAGATAGTGATAAAAGTAAAAACTATAAAAATTATTCCTGAAAGTGTATAAGTAGATTTCTAGTCCACCAGTTTGTGTGGTCCACAGCCACACAACACAATGTGCATCCAGGTTTTGCTTCAGTGAAAGCTAGCATCCAGCAAATATGATTTTTCTTCTCTGAAGATTACTTCCCAAGGGACCAAAGAAACAGAAGTCATATACTAAGATCCTTGGTCAGTAGCTGAAACCCAGACCAAGCTATGAATAGCTGTGAAAGCAAAATACTTATTCAGTTGTTCAACTTTCCATATCTACTATATTCTGGGTGTGATAATGTAAAATATATAAATATAAATGATAAAAAAAAAGTACAGGAAAAATCTCTGCCATTACACTCTACTGGGACAAAAAAGACTATGAAATATCAAAATAATAAATGGTTGAATCATATGGTGGACTAGAAGATGCTAATTTCTTCATAGAATACAGCTGAGTAAGTAGAACCAGAAAGGTGGAGGATGACTGCAAATATGAATAGTGTGAGCAAGCACTATTCAGCTTTCTGTCACTATAACAAAATACCTAAGACAATTAACTTCCAATCTGGTTCAGAGTTTATATGGTTCCAGTCCAGGATCCATTCACTCTGCTGTTCGGGACCTGAGTGAGGTTCCATCAGGTTGAGAGCATCTGGCAAAGCAAAATCACTCACCGCATGGCCAAGAAGCAAAGAAAGAGGAAGGTGCTAGGGTTTCATGAGCCTCTCTGAGGGCAAGCCCTCAGGAATGTAAGTAGTCTGCACTATGCCCCAAAGATTCCACTACATGTTGTGCCAAGTAGGGACAAATGCTGCACACGTGGCTCCACGGGTGATACTCCACACTGAAACCAGGCCTCTGCCCTGGTTCTTGAAGTTTATGCCCATCTCAGAATTCAAAATGCATGTAGTCCATCTCCAAGGCTTCCAAAGTCTTAACTGTCCCTGGTATTGCTCAAAAGTCCAATTTATTGTCTCCTCTGAGACTTAAAGTAAACTCCGATGTGAGTACCTATAAAAGTAGCATACTACAGAATACAATGGAAAGTGAGGTACAGGTTAAACAGCTGTATTTGAAAAGGGAGAAACAGGAAAACAGTAAGGACAATTTGGCCCAAAGCAAGAGTAAAATCCAGCAGGATAAGCATTTAATCTGAAAACTCCATGCCCAGCATCAAGGGCACACTGTGGCAGGAAGTGGACTCCCTAGAGCTTGGGCTGCTCCACCCCTATGGCTTTGCTCATGGTAGCCCACAATGACCCTTCCTTAAGGAAGATTTTGTAGCCTGAAATCAGCTTTCTTTGGCAAACATTGCAAGTTACTGAGACCTCATCTCTATTGCAGTTCCAGATTCACTTCCACAGTTTTATACATTGGCATATGGGAGGCTGTTGCAGGGACTCAAATCCTTCCACACTCTATTTGATATCTTAGAATTTGCTTTGACATTTCCGTGAAGCTGCTATGATCCCACAACTATTGAATTCTGCATACCTGAAAACCCAGCACCCCATGGATAATGCTAAGGTGTGCTGGTGGCCAGAGCACTGCTTGATTCATGCCTGTAGTGAATTGAGTGCAATGCCAGCTGAACACAGAATGCTGGGGTAAAGGGGGGATCCTGATGGTGCACAGAGCTCTTTTCCAAAAAGACTTTGCCATGGAAAAGAAAAGCTCAGCTGTGAGCACCTGTAAAATGCTCAACTTTTTGAAACAAGTTTGCATTTTTATATCTCTGAAGCTATAATGACTATAGTTTGCTATTTTTAAAATGTCCAGGAAACATCTTTCCTGTTGGCCCAGTGCAAAGCACTTGCCTTCTTTTCATCTACACTGGCAACCATGCCTTGCTTGGCTGTACCCTAACACGTGTTCTTTTCCTGGCCAAGCTGCAAATTTTCCAAACCTTTCTACTCTGCTCTTTTTTACCCCTCATTCCCACTGTAAATTGGCACAAAAGCAGCTAGTAATACCCATGTCACAGCCAGAATGATATGTT
The DNA here is from genome assembly GCA_004365215.1 of Cuniculus paca. Taxonomy (NCBI): domain Eukaryota; kingdom Metazoa; phylum Chordata; class Mammalia; order Rodentia; family Cuniculidae; genus Cuniculus; species Cuniculus paca. The sequence goes on along the minus strand of RJWT010016373.1, from coordinate 2,813 downwards.
ACCTTACTATTTTTCTTGAAGGTAGGTTAGTCCTTCATCTTTAAGTTTGACCTTCCACAAAATATAGGGACATTGGCAAAATGCATTCAAATTTTTACCAATGCATAACAAAGATGGACAAAGGTCTAATTCCCAACAGAATCTTCATTCCCATTTCAAAACTTTTTATTGTCTATATTTCTATCAGAATTTGGCCTTCTGAGCCCCTACAAGAATCACTCAATTTACAGGATTCTGGGCTTTCCCTACTCTGATCCCCCAAAGTTTTCCAAATTCCTCCCATAAGCCAATTCCAAAATCTCTGCCCCATCATTATGGATAGTAATGCAAAGATCTGCTACTCCTTGGTATGATTTGTGTGTGTATGTGTTAGTCAGGTTTCCAACACTATAACAAAATACCTGATACAATCAACATAAAGAGAAGAAACATGTGGCATAGTACAAATGTTTACCTCATGGTGAGATAGCAAAGAGAGTAAGGGGAGGAGGTAGAAGTCCCCCATTTGTCTTTGAGGGCATGCCCCAAGAAACTAAATATCTCTCACTAGGCCCTGCTTTTTAAAGATTCCACCAACTCTCAAGTTGCCACCCTGTGAGCCATACCTTTAACACATGGATCTTTGGGATACATTCATCATCCAAGCTATAGCACAAAGGTGATCTCTTGAAGAATGAAACCATGGGAAAAGCACATAAAATAGAGTCTTTGACAGACCTAGGGATGAATTAAGCACTGAGTGGAGCTAGGGATGAGTTAAGCATCAGGGAAAATGATGAGCAGAAAGAGAAGACAGCATTCTAAAAATTCTTTTTTTAGAATGTGTTAGAAGAAATTGTCAAAGATGAAAATGAAGACCATTATAATATGTGTTAGTGTGTGTGTGTTAGGTTTCCAACACTATAACAAAATACCTGATACAATCAACATAAAGAGAAGAAACATGTGGCATAGTACAAATGCTTACCTCATGGTAAGACAGCAAAGAGAGTAAGGGGAGGAGATAGAAGACCCCCACTAACACATTCTAAAAAAAGAGCTTCTCTAGACTGGATGTCATGATGAGATGGTAACATGCTCCTTTATTTGTTTTTCCTATCCTCAAGATTCTAGGACATAGGCCAAGGTGTGATATAAAGTCACTTGGAACTTGATTTGGTGTATACTTATAATAATAATTGAGCATTTTGAAAATAATTTCTGGCTTCTGAATATTCCTAGAAGTACAGATATGTCTACTCTATATGGTAATTAAAATAATAAAAATAAAACACTGCATTCTGAGGAAAACTAGAATTTCCAAAGATTGACCTTGCTAAAGAAGTGTCAACCAGCTTTGGGGTGGAACATCAGTGGATTTCAGAGTCCTGGGATTCAGTGCACTTTTTATGAATCTCTACGTTCTTCTCGTTAACCAATACTAGAGCTCACCTACCCCCAGATCTGATGTTTTTCAGCATTATTCTGTCATATTCTACCTTTATTTCTGTGCCTACCATTCTGAGGCTCAAAGACACTACCAAGAATTTAACTGTTTTCTGCATAAATATGATTATGGGAAAGGATAGAAGACAAGTCTAAGGGAAACTGGAATCAAATTCTTGTTAATGTGGCTCACTTGAGACTAACTACAAAACCAAATCAGCTGAGTGGTCCAGTGAAGGAAGGATATATGCTGAACTTGCTCTTAGTTTTTGAGTAGCCACTTTGGGGGGGGGCTGAGGGACAGGTGTACAATAGCAATGGGCTCATCAAGAAGCTTAATTGCAGGTAGTGAGTTTGAGGAGGTGCTAGTTATGTAAAATGAAAATGTAGGCACACCCTAAATATGTAATGGTCCAATCAGAGTGTCAGAGAAAGCACCTACATATAAATGCAAAATGACTCAAAAGCTACTAAAGAACACCACAAGATTTATGTATAGAGCATCTTCAAATAAAAAATGCAGAAAGCTATAATCTTATGGAGGGACCAGGGGGAGAAAATGATCCAGTATAGGTTTCTTTACAGCTTTAAGAATAATTAGTTCACCAGGAAATTAAAGAATAATATTCTAGATTTAACATGTGAGTGTTTATACACACTCATGCACACACATGCACACTTGTTTTGAATAGTGGAGAGAGGCTGTAAGAAAAAGCCCCAGAAAATTTCTGACTAAAGAAGTTAGAGTTTAATAAAACTATTTCCCATGTTTTAATTCATTTCAAAAATACATTACATAAAGAAATTAATATACATAGATGTTTGATTTTATCTTGAATTGTTAAAATATTTTCATGTGTGTTCAAACACACTTCATTCATGTATTGGCAATGCATTTCTCCAAAGTGAGTAAAATAACAAAATACAGACTATTATTTTGTACTGAAGGTTTATATTTCACTGAGCACCAGCTAGTTTGAGAATGAACTTGCCACCAATCTATCTTGTCTTCCACTTTGTCTAGTTGATAAAAGGCAGGACATCAATCAGGAAAGACCAGAACTATCTAGTGCTTTAGGGAAGATTATGGACACCTTAGCAAGAACATGAAACCAATATGAAATAATTGCAGTTTGAATGAGCATAGATCAAAAATACAACTTCTTGAAAAATGTCATTTCCATAGAAATCAGATTCTTTCCTGAATACACTGAAGGAATAAAATTTCCTAAAATGTTTCAAATTTTGTTTGTAGTGAAGACTAAAATACTATGTACACTCTTAAAAGTTATGTTATTTTGATGCACAAAATCAAAATATTCAGTAAAAGCCAACTTCAGTTGCACAAATGTTTTTACTCAACTCACCCACTTGTTCTGTCCACAAGT